>VXAC01006005.1:0-158609 GCA_013399225.1 Rhipidura dahli
TTTCAACCTGTGGGGCTATAATGCACCGGTCTTGAGCTGGTTTGTATTAACTGCAACTGTTACCATACTTGATCAATCAAAACAGCAAAAGCTGGGACTAGACACGCAGAATCTGTAAATTTGAGCCAAATACTGTTCTTAGCAAAGAAGTGTTACAAATGTTCTCAGAAACCAGCCAACTGTTCTCATAAATGGTGTGCCCTCACTCTACTATGTTCTGCTTGCCTTAGGGCAGAAATTCAAAAAGTCAAGAAGACTCACAAGAAGGTAAATCACGTTTGTGGCAAAATACATGTTCAGTTTAATTTACATTCTGTAACACCCAAGTTTCTTCATACAGTGTAATTCCAAATTCCTGTATCGCCATGCAGGTGCTCATCATCCTTTGACCCATTAAGAACTGATGCCGGTGCAGTTGCCAGGTGGTGACTTACATGCTCAACACTGGTGTTTCCAGCTGTAAAATTTAGTTTTTAAATAAGACATCAGTTATTTTTGCTTTTAAACACCGAAACATTTTTGTCACAGAATTAACTAAATAATTTTGAAATATGTCATCTAGAGTAAACTGAATTCTGCTTTTGATTATACAGTGCTAATCTGCAACAATGAAAAGAACTGCTGCAATAATGAAAGACTACGATACAGGCAGAAATACCGTGCAACTTACGTAGTTAATAATGTGCAGATAACGTGCAATACAAAATTTTTATATGCGTTTTTTCCTATAAAAGAGTTTCTCAAAGCAAAAAGAAAAAATAAAGTGCGTCACTAATTTTAAGCTAATTTAGTTAGCTTAAAGGTTCTTTGTTTTGTTGAAGTGCCAATGCTGAACACAAAATCTGTAAAAGAAAATAGATCTGTATCGATGCATATAAGTGTATTTCCAGAAATTAAATTCTCCTTTGACAAACAGTTCATGTAATAAAGGGCATGGTGGTCTGGAAGGAATGAGGGAAAACAAACAAACAAACAAACAAACAAACAAACAAACAAACAGAAAACCACTCAAAAACCAAACTACAAACCCCTCCAAAAAAAAAACCCAAAAACAACTTGTCTGGAATTAATACAGATGAGCCCTGCTCCTTCACAGCCAGCACCAGTCTTTCCTTCTAAAAACTGCATGTGATATGGTACTTACCTAACAAAAATCAAATAGAGGCAAGAAAGAAGTAGGTGACTTCAAAAAAGTAAAAAAACAACCAAAAAAGATACAGAGAAAACTTCAAGTGTTATGAAAGAAATTAGGCCTTGTGGCCACAGAAAAGTGGAGTCACTTAAAAGGCACACTTGTGCTATTACTTATGTAATACTGATTTCCTTTTAAATTGGCACCTTAAGGACTGGAGACAAACTTCAGTTACAACAGCAGTCAAAATTTTTCTATAAAGCTAGAATTTCAAGTCATCAACATATTCTTTGAGGACAAAGGAAGTCCTTGTGCACAGGAATCAAAACCTAAGTACTTCTTAAAAACTTCGACTCCTGAATTTTACCTCCATATATGCCAGATTATTTAATTGTTGCTGTAACTGAAAACAGCTCCGGGGTATTCACATTCTGAGCAGACAATAATGGAAAAGAATACAAAAAAAACCCTCACCAGAAATTCCTTTGTACGCAATATCATGCTGATGTAATAAAACTCTAAGTTTTTTTACTTCTTCAGAAAGTTGCTTGTATTCCTAAGGAAGAAAATACATTTACAATAGTTCTCCCACTTTTCAAATACATCCCTAAATTTAGGGAGCTTTTAAGAAAAAAATGCCTCTGTGCACAGCTGGTACACCTTTTGGCTTTAAATAAGTTAAATTAAAGAGAACAGTGCAAATTTTAGAAAAATATACATGTCTGTGTTGCCAAAAGAGGAGCCAGCTTTTTTCAAGCCCAAGAGTAAAAATTAAGAATGCTTTCTGTAACTATTTCACATCTGCTCTGTAACTAGCATTTTATCATAGAACAAAATCATAAGTTTGCTTCGGGACTACCCTGATGTTCTTATTATCATAATGCTGCAGTCTGGAAATTTGTCAACTCTTGACCTAGTAACTTCACGTTCTTGCTCTCAGCAGCGTCTGTTAACTGAAAGACAGGGACTGTGTAGTTCTTTAGAGAATCAAACCACATACCTGAAATCTCAGAGAAGCCTCAATTTTTTGCTGTGTTTTGGTGTTTATGTGAATAAAGGTAGAACAAAATAGTAAGTATTTACGATTCTGTGGTTACCAAAACAGCCAATTTATGTCTATTACGCTTTTTCTAACAGAAAAAGAAGTACCAATTATTAAATGCTGTATTGTTAATGAGTTTAAAAAAATCTGTTCCAGCTCCTATCAGATCAAAATGGTGATCTTTATATTAAAGTATATTCAGCTTAACCATGGTTTTATTTGCTTATATTAATGAATTTTCATCATGGTGTTTTGTCTTTGCTACATTTTTCAAATAAAAAGACAACAGCAACTGCTTCTCTGTATTATAATGAATGAATTCCCTTCTATCCTCTTTTTCTGATGTTCAGTTGCACTCTTCTAGGCCGAGCATACCTTCTACCTGTACTCTCCCCATTCCAATTCTGTTGCAGAAGAACTTTTCACATGCACAAGAGTAATTCAGAAATGAGTACAGCCATTCCGCCTTTTGCTTGTGCAACAGCCAGTGCGTTCTGGGTATGCAAGTCTGGGTAATCATCCACAGAGAGAAGTGTCACTGTTCTCAAGGTCTACACATGTATCTTCACATGTATCTTACACACATGTATCTTCACTAGTACTTCCTACCTGTCTCCAGACCGACATTCCCCAAAAGGAGTACCTACAAGGTGGTCATAACCCAAGCGCATACACTAATTCCTTCATGACCCCCATTTTCTTACTGGGCATTCATTTTTGCTGGTTTGTTTTTGACTTAGGGGCTAGAATAAAGATACCAAATCACACAGTATGCAGGCTGTTACATATTGAAACCTGAAAAGATAACCCCATGAACAGATTCAGCTGAATACCAAGGGTGTTTACATAATGCTCTCCCACTGATACCGTCATACAGTAAAAAGGTGGCAATTCCACATTGTAAATATTGTGCTCTATACCTTACTGCACTTCTCCACTGTTTCAAATTCCAGAGTTATTTTCTTACTCTGTTTTTCAACTTCATTTTCTTCTGTTGCTTTTAGAAGTCCTGCTTCCTCAAAAATTTCTTTCAGTATTTTTCTGTAACCCTAAAAAAGAAAGTTTCCAAAAGGTGATCGATCAATCTATTCAACTCTCACCTCTGCTTGTAATTTGCACTGGCCATTCCAAGTCCTCAAGCTTCATTACCAGTTCATATAGTAGTTACAGAACACGATAATTACTATTTGCCAACTACAGAATAAATGCATCTACTCCGAAAGGAGAAACTGCAGAAGCCAGGTTTGGCTATTTGACAGTAATTTTTTTTTTTACCAAGGAGAGTTGGAAAAAATTAATAAACCTGGTCAGTTATTAGTTCATCATACAGAAGCTGCTCTGCTTCATCCCACTTCTTTTGCAGTGCTTCAGTCAGAGTTGGATAAACTGAAAAATGGAAGTCAAGCAATGTAAAAACCAAGAGCACTGTCCTGCATTACTTAATTCCTCCTCTAGTATCATGTAAGCATATTTGTTTTAAGAACTCAATGTTTCTATACAGTACATAGTCTCTACTGCTTTCAAGAACTGGGCTTACACTTAAATTATGCTTCACACATTTAAAGTTTCTGGAGAATGATCAGAAATTTTTCTTATTTCCAGATACAAGGCATCATATTCCTTTGCTCAGTGTAATTCTAACTGACCTTTTTCGTAATGTAAGTAAAATAACAGCTACCACAGGGCTTATTCCTACAGTCCAAAAAAAAAAGAGGAAAAAAAATCATTCGCTGGGTCTACACTAGCAATGACAATTTCTTAGAGAAATACCTATGTATTATAATGACTGGCATTTTAAAATGCACTTCATATTATATGTTAACATTTAATACAAATTTATACTAAGGCACAAACTCAACCTAAAAATGTACGCTCTGAGGATAGTGTAATATGCCAGCTGTTCCACAAGTATTTTCAAATTCTTACCTAAAAGTGAGTGGGGATGGCACACGAGAGGAGTCTCAAATGTCAGAGAGTAAACGCAAGTACTTGGCTCAGACACGTAAGCCAGTTTATTGCTCTTTCCACAAACAAGATGAACCTAAACATCAGTAAAAACAAAGATGAGCAAAAAGGGTGAAACAAAACCGGCACTGATGATCAGTTTGCTGTGTTCCAATGCAAGTAGATGCATTTCTGTACATACTTTCACATCAAAACTTCCAGTGCCTTTTTTTGTTTTTCCGACAGAAAAAGCATCATAGGAAGCACATTGTCCATTTATTTTACCAAATGCGAAAACTGTTTTCTCTAATGGGAAATGATTCTCTCCACCTACCACTGTTCCGTGGACTTCTATGCACCGTATTTCCACCAAGAATGAGTAAAAAGAAGGGCAAATAGGACTCTCTTTAGAATCTTGTCTAACGTAAGCACAATTTTCTTAAATTTTATTTCTGATCAGTGTGCTAACCGAAGAATACAAGACACATCCAGAATGCAGAGAATGGTTTTCATCTTTAGATTTGCAGCACCGATATTTTCTGTTTTCAAAATGAAGTGCCAGTGAAAGACTTCAATCACAATATCAAAGGTCATACAAAATTATTAATTCTTTCTGCAGCTTTTATGTGAAATAAAGATGTTAACCAGGCACCTCCATTTCAGTGTAACATATGCACCTTGGCCAGAATATGGCAGCCAAGTTGGCAGCTAATCACAAGAGATTCAACGAGGCAAAGGGCTGGGCTACCACACTTGGGTCGTGACAACCCCGTGCAGTGCTCCAGGCTTGAGCGAGAATAGCTGGAAAGCTGTCTGGTGGAAAAAGACCTGTGGATGCTGGTTGAGAGGTGCTACTCATCAGGCTCGTGCTCCAGCCCCTTCTACAGCACCAGTGCCCTTCTCTGGACACGCCCCATCACCTCAAATCTTTCTTGAAATGCCGCTAGTGCTTGTTCTCACACCTTAATTAGCTTCTCAGCATGCTATTGTTAACTGCCTAATTCTTTTCCCTCCTTTTTCCTGCATGTTCTTAATAGACTGACATCTTGAATTCAACAAAGAGCTCTTTTTCTTTATTTTGCCTGACACAAATTACAAAGCAGTGTACCGTATTTCTACAGTAGTAATTATACCGCTCTATCAAGGAAAAAAAGAGTTGTAAGCAACCAGTGAGAAAATGTAAGTAAATGTCTTCAAAATTTTACCCCAATTCTAGCTTTCCTCTTCCACTCATTCACGTAGTTCCTGCAGGAATTCATCTTTATGTTTTCTATCACAGCTTAAGTGATGACTTCTTCAGGTAGGAATGTTTCAGTTTGTAGTCTCACAAGTGTATGTAGAGTCATGCTGTCTGAATTAGCATAGTCTAAGTTACTATACCTTTGTCTGTCTGCTCTTAGTTTCGCAGGAGTCTCCTTCTCTCATCCACATTCCGACAAATGTGTTGTTGTCAATTTCCCATTCATGCCAGATTCTGAAAAAAGAGGACATTTTTTGGTTTTAAGTTACTAGAAAGAAAAAGATGAACCCCCAGGAAGAAAATCAAGAATACCCTCATACCATGGTCAATTTGAGTGTATATACTTAATTTTTGTTGTCCTAGTATTTCCATTTCCTACAGCCAACACCTTGGAAGCAGTGTACTTTGTTATCCAGGTTGCTATATAGGGCACGTCAATAGCACTTTCTGAGAGCAGAGCTTTGGATCGTATTTATGTATGCAAACCATTTGCATTTAGAAATCTGTGTTTAAGTCCAGTAGAATACAGCTTATACATCAATCCCACAACAAATTCCATGAGGCTAAGTACCCTGAGCAACTCAGTTTATTTGCAGGATTTTTAGAGCTGGTGAGGAGCACCTACAAAAACTAGTCTACTTCTGCTAGTCCTAAAGCAAGTGATACCCTCAGCACGGTGATGTACCAGTTTCCTCACATACTGGCTTACCATTTTGCACATGGGAAAAAAGAGACGTCTATATACAAAATAATTAGAAAAGCAATTGTCTGGTTTATACTTAGATTTATTTTAGGTATTATGATCCGGTGGAATTATGGTCCAGGGTCTTTAAATACTTTGGGATACTTTTTTGTTCATTTACATTGAGCGTTTTGTAACTTCTTATAATGTTTAACAACCAGTAGGCATAAAGCACTCCTTTCATTTTGTAATTTTTGTATTCAACTGAAGCTGTAGATAGTTAATGGACATGCAATCTGTGCTAATACAAGCTGTAGTAAGACATTATTGAATTTCTTACATGAGCATATCACACTTGCAGTTGGCACTGGTTATTAATCAGTCTCCAGCTAAAATATTATGTTACTATTTATGAACAAAAAGAAAAAAACCTGAATTTTTCAAGACAGGGTACTTTCATGTGTAATACCTTGGGAACTACCATGACCTAAGCTGACCGATAAGAGGAATCTTAATTTTAAAACTTGTTTTTAACAATCTATGAAGTGGCCTGCTAACAACATAGCTAAAACGTAAAAGGTCTATATGCCTCACCCTAAAATCCCACTATAGGCATTCCATCGAAAAGTCTGCTCATGCTGAGTGACATTATGGAAAGGACAAAACTCATACTTGTACCTTAAAAGGAGAGAAAGGAAAAAGAAAATAATGGATGTTCAGACTGGAATACAAAACCAGTTTATTCCTAGTATATAGAAACAAATTCCAAACCCATTACTCACGTGGATTCCACAAAACTGAAACACTTGCCAGCAAGCTTAAAGAGATGTGCAGGGCCTAAAAAAACATCACAACATGACATAAAGGAAAAAAAAATGTTTTGGTTAAATTTAAGCAAGCTTCTGTGGTGACAAAAGTGCGAGGAGTATGCGACAAATTTAGTTTTCTGCTGTACATAAGGAAATTTTTATCTTTCATATGAACTAGTCTAAGTTCTCACTAGCACTATACTGGTTTGCATCACGACCTTTGATGTTTTGCATTCTCACTATCCAGTGAAATAGATAAGCTTTAAGCTCTTTTTAAAACAAAAATAAGAAACCTGTGTAAAAATATACATTTGGAGGCCAGGTCCATAATAGGAATCATCATTGCAGACCCTGCCAAAATCTAACACTGTAATCACTGAAGCTCTTGCTTGACAGCTGTCTGTCTCCAAAGTCATCCAAACTCTGCAAGTCTATACTACTAAAGCCCATTTGTTCAGAATGTTGACAGCGCTGCATATTTAAGTTTCACTGAGATTCTCAAAATGGATATTCTTTTTCACCGTTTGCCTTCATGGTCTGATCCAGGTAGTGTTCAACAGGATAAACCTTTTGCTGTCAGACAGGTCAGCAGTCGCAATTCTACTCCTGTAGTATTGACTACAATGCTTGCTGTCAAAGGAATCAAGATAGGTAATTTGTCACTAAAAAGAGGACCAAAAGTTCTAAGTATGTGCTAGAGGAATATTTCAGTATCTCTTGTAAAAGGAAATTTTCCTTGTAATAACTAAATACTTACGAGGAAAGAAGAAAAGAGATTACAAAGCTTATAAAATGAAACCCCATCCTGGACTCATAGTTCCCCACTGTCAGGACTGCACGGGTACTTTTTCCAAGTATCTAGAAAAGCAGTCCTATAAAGAAAGGTCAGACCACCAGAATCATGCCCTCCAGAATGCCTTAACCACTGGGATACGGGTATGTTCTCTTTCCCAAGTGCTTTTCTGACTGTATGATCTGGCATTTCATTCTAGAGATAGGCAAAAGGGTTTGCTCCTCTACTACATGAAATCTGTGCCCTAGCGATTAGGATGCTCTCCCCACAGCTGAAAAAAGGCAAACGTGAATGTCCATGAGGAATGCATTAAACTTGTGCCTCCCTTTCCAGGTTAGATGCTCTAGAAGAGAAATTAACACAACTATTACCCCAACTGTTTTGGAGAAGAAAAGAACCAGTACAGTTTCCATGCTAAAGAAATTATTGTGCAAGGCAGGGTTCCATGCCCTAGATTCGTGTTCCATATACACTACCAATTTTTGGCTACATGTACGATCTCACAACAATGAAAGAAGGATTTCTGGTGTGCTGTCCTTTTTTCCTGCCACGTTTGGCATCTTCCCAATCAGCATTCTATTACTAATCCCATTCCTAACTACTTCACTTTTCACGTGCTGTACATGCAGAATTATACACTTGATTAGAGTTTATAAACCATTACAAAAAACATTAAGCATATTCACATTCAGTGTCATCATACCAAAATGCCTTTCTCAAATCTGAGCAAGGTTTAAGTCTGTGCCCAAGGTTAGCAGAGAGACAAGAGTTACTCCCTTTTGCTTAGTATTTGCCTTCAGTGTTCATCTGCTCTCCTCCACAGAGGGCCTACGATTTTTTTACATTCCTGTTCATTTTGCTTAACCGGTGTATTTATGTTGCAACACCTAGGCTGTGTGTGAAACTGATGCCCTCTGACTAGTTCCTAGGACTTTTTCTAAAAACTATCTTTGGGTATTAAGTACTATCAGATGATGGGATGACTTTTATACGATAATCCCAATGACATCAAGGATTGTGTCAAGAAGAAAGGAGTGTTTACCATGGGTCAAAAGGATCTGTGTCAGGCTAAAAAGCCACAGAATTAAACATATGGATAGTACTGTCAAAAACACAGTATAAAGAGCATTGAGACCTGGAACCACCAGTGAAATTAACCTAGGTTTTAACCCTTCAGGAGCACAATAAAATACATTTGCCTGAGCTTATTTTCCGTGATGCTTCTAAAATCACATGCAAAATTAGGTTTTGTGTGCATATAGTCGAAGTGGACTATCTGCATTGCAAACAACTGTTGCTAAATTATCAAAACCGTACAAACCTCCGCCCCCCCTCCCCACAAAAAAGGTTGCATATACCTGATACTGCAGATGGGGACATCTTTGGCTGCAGCCTATTTGTTTGAGGCAAGAATGGGTTATTCAACCTTTCAAAAGAAGGAAAGTTAAACCTTTAAGGGTGAGTTATGCATCTGGCCGTGCATACATCCTCCCCTATTTGTGCGTCCCAACACCGATGGCCGCTGCCTGCGGGCCAACAGCGGGGTGTGCGGCAGCGCCCCGGCCCGGCACCCCATCCCCGGAGGAAGAAGTGGGCTGGAGCGGACACAACGGCAGACAGACCCGAGCCCGCCGCGTGCGGGTGGATCGCGGGACACGGCTAGCGGGCGGCCACGTACCCGAACGTATTCGGCTCCTCCACGATCTTCATCTTCCCCGCCGAGGCGAAGAGACCTGCTAGGAGAGAGCAGTTTGGCCGCGGCGGATGGACCAAGCCGCCGGCGCGCCCGCTCATCCCGCGGGCCCCGCACTCACCCAGCGCCGCGCTCAGCGCCGCCAGCAGCAGCCGGGCCGCCATCGCCGCTTCCGCCGGAAGCTGAAGGGCGCGTGCAGCGGGGTGGTGTGTCCGCCGGGCGCGGCCATGGAGTTCCGCCGGCGCGGGAGCCGGCGCGGGGCTCGCAGCCTCGAGACTTTCGCCATGGAAGCGGAGGCCGCGCTGAGAGGTGCGTGAGGCGCCGCGGGATGGGGGCAAGGGCAGGCGCGTCCCGCCGGGCTGTGCCGCGTCGGCGATGGGCACTGATGTAGACCTGCTGTTTTCAGCTTGCCTGGAGGGCGAGAGGGCCGCGGATGGAGGCGCTCGGGAGGCCAAGTTCCCCTGCCCCCTTGCCATGTGGGAGCTCGGACACTGCGATCCCAAGAAATGCACCGGGAGAAAACTAGCCCGGAAAGGGTTGCTGCGAACCCTGCGTCTCCGCCAGAGATTCCCAGGCGTCGTCCTCAGCCCGCTGGCCACGGAGTATGTCTCTCCCGCTGACAGGTGGGGGGCTCNCTGTATTAGGGAGAGCATTTTAAGCCTCGATTCATAGCCGAAACTGATACGGAATAAAATTGACCTTCTTATTATATTACACCCATGCATGAACATGAGCAATAGAGCCGTTTTATGAAATCAGCTTAACATTTTTACACAGCTGGTATCAGATGAGAAAAGCATCTGTAGATCCCAATGAAAAATCAATTTGCACGTCTTGTAGGTTAATTTCTTCAGAGCACGGACCCGTAGCTACTGTATCTTTTATCATGCCATATTTAAGGTTTTCGGTTAGACAACATAATGGTGTTAACCAGAAAACCTTTTGGGTTTTGATGAACAAAAGCAGATGTCGTATGCAAGTTTGTTGCCAATATAAAATGGCTATTTGAATTCTCACTTCATCAGTATAATGGTAACAATTTTTCAAATACAGTGAAGTTTCTTTTCTTCAGGCATGTCATTGCTCAGAGTGGAATTGCAGTCATAGATTGCTCCTGGGCCAAATTAGAAGAAACTCCCTTTAAGAGAATGAGAGGGAGCCATCTGCGGTTGCTGCCTTACTTGGTGGCTGCAAATCCTGTAAACTATGGTCGGCCGTGCAAGCTGTCCTGCGTGGAAGCTTTTGCTGCAGCGTTTTGCATTGTCGGTAGGCTCAATTTGTCTGATGTGAAGTACATTGCTAGCAATTGTTACATCGTTAATAAATCAGAAGAGATGGTCTTCGACAAAAGAAACTGTAATGCTGTCACACGGGTCATCACTTTCTTGAGTTTGGGATCAGATTGTCTAGCTTTCTTCCAAGTGCTTGTATCGGTGACACTGAGGTGTCTGTGGGGTATTCATGTCAGCTACTAAACAGGACACAAGCTGATAATCCTCATTTTGTCTGGATGGTGTGTAACATTAGAAAAACTTAAAAAAAAGACAGAAGACAGAACTCGAATCCTTAGGCACCTTTGCATTAATGACAGGTAGCAGCTGGCTGTTAACAGGTCGAGGCCCTGGTAAGAACAAAGACATTGCCCCCCACCTTGTGATGATTTGCAGACTCATCACAGAACTTTGATAAGAGAAATGCTCTGCTGTACTGCCAACAGATCTTATCTTCTGAAAACACTGTATGTACAATTGGTACAATATGTACTGAAGGGCTGTGGGATCTAGAGCTCGAATCATTAATTGCCTGTACAAAATATTTTTATGTAACACTCACTAAAAGGCTATGCACTATTCTTGGATTCAGTTCCATGTTTCAAGTTAAATTGAAAAATATTTTTAATTTTTCCAAAAGTTTTAATCTCCAAACACTGAAAGAAACATTGGCAAACATCTCTCTGTTGTACTGATATGTAGGTGCGTACTGAACTAGAAACGTGCAAGCCGAGTGAAATCTCACCCTAAAGAAGAAAACTGACAATTTATTTTCTGTTTTAGGGTTCCCAGATCTGGCCACCATTCTTCTAAGGAAATTTAAATGGGGTAAGGCATTTACTGACCTGAACAAAAATCTCTTGGAAAAATACGCAGCTTGTCATTGCCAGGACGACATTCTAAGCATTGAGAAGGACTTTTTAGCCAACGTACAAGAAAAAAAAGATGAAGAAGTAGGTAAGAGAAAAGCACAGAAACACTACCTTTTTCTAAGAAGTTTCTTTACAGTCTTTAACTTAAATCTCATGAAAGTACTAGCAAGGTGGAAGTGCTTTGTTGATATGCGTTGTTTTGTCTTTATACCGTGCTAAGTGTGCCTCTTTGCCCATTTTTTTCAACGAAAGCAATTTAATGCACAGAGTTGTGTATTCACAGCAGTTACTCTTATCCAACTAACCAAACTGGAAGACTTAGGAGACAAAGAAAGTAGGATGCTTCCGTGTTTTATATACAGAGGTACAACTAGTTGATTCCCAAATTCTTCCAGTAATTTATTGGAATCCTAGTATTTCAGGCCGTATTCAAAGGTGAGTGCTTGGTCTCATGCAAGACAGCACAAAGAAAGGCAAATAATCAAGAGCGTATGCAAAGAGATTATCCTAATTAACACTTTCTTTTCCCAGTGATTAAGCCCCGTAGAATAGGCCAGGGCTGTAAGAAGCCTTTCGTTGCTCTAAACTTGGATCACTTTGCTGTGATACTGAATTAAACCATCCTCTTGCTTGGTGGAAGCCTAACTAGGTAGATTAAACTGAAGGCAGCTCTTACAGGGCAACATGACTGTGCCAATTAAAGCACACTTCCACCTACAATCCTATGTGCTTCCTGATTGAACTGCAGAACCTAGGCTATCATGCCTATTTTGACTTTTCTGATGTTTGACGGTTCTTCCCAGCTACCTCAGCCAAAGCCCAGCCCCACCCTTACTCAGCAAGAGCTAAACCAGGACAGCTGTTAGCTGTCAATTCCCAGTGGACATCAGCTAGCGAGATAGCCCTTTTAGAAGTTAATAATTTGGAGACCATCCCCATTTTCTTACCTTAGAAACCCAAGTAGGTGTCTAAGGCTTTCTTACCCAAAGCCTTAGAAACCTACTTATACAATCTGACTACCTCTAAAGAGCTACTGAACCCCTTCCAGGGTGTGAGGGAAGAGTGAAAAGCTTAGAATGGGCAGGCAGGACTTGGGTTATTTCCACACCTCCTCTACTTTCTCATCAAACAACTATGATGAACTTATGAGAAATGTGAACCAGACTTTCTGTGCCTTCCCCTCCCTGCCAGTAATCTATGAAAATGAAGGTAGACCATTAAAAAAAAGCTTTTTTCATCTTCTGCAGTTTTTCCTTTTTTTTCCAGATCCATTTGATGTTGACTTAGAAAAAGAATTTTCTAATCCCAACAGGCCAGTCAATTCCTCAGGGTAATGAAATTTAAGTTAAGTACTAGTTTTTCTTATTTTAAGTTACTTTGCTTTTATAATCCTGAAAAATGTTTCCAGTCTAGCACAATGCAAGGAAGACTCTGAGGAGGACAGCATGAGCAGTCCAGATGATGCCACTGAAAGCAGTGAAAGCACTGACGAGAGCAGTCCAGAAGAAATAAAAATACAACAGGAAACAAAAATCCCCAATAATCCGAAAGAGTCGTAACATCTTGTATAAAGAAATCTTCTTGCAAATACTTGAGTGCATCTCGTTCATGTGTAAGTCGGTGCCTAGCGAACCTCAGTCTCTATGCACATTTAGAGATCTCTTTATGCACAAGGGCTCTAGGTTATTTAATTTTCAAGTAAGTATGGAATGTTAAATTATTTCATAAGGAGCTTGAAGCTTAGTTACAAGTTAAAAAATAAACAACCCTGTATTCTAATCAACATATCTGGAAACTGGTTTATAGGGATTATTTTCAACTAATACTATATTAGGTAAACTTTCTTAATTTCTCATCTCTATTTCAACAGGAAAACATGACTAAGCTGCTGTCCTATAGATGGTACCTACCACATCAGGAGTCTCTGACTGTTCGCAGGCTCAAACCTGCCACATGTATTTCAACTACTTCATCTATTTAGAATAAACTGAGCTAGGCTGAAAAGGAAAAAATGCTTCTTGGAATTGCTTTAACATCTCTGTGTGTCTTTTCAGGAACTTTAATTGCTCATTTTATTTACTCTGATACAATCCTAAGCAATGCACTGCTTTGGCACTTCATATTCTGGACTGGACTGTGAAATTTCCAATCACAGGTTCACCACCAGTGCTATCTCCGTGTATTTGCATCACTCAAAGTGGCACCATACCAAGTCAGAAATACACAGTGTCTGCCCCTTAAAGCTTTGTGTCACGATTCGCACCAGCACTAGTACCTTAGGTCGCTTTTCCCTACACCTGCCAGATGAAAATGAGCTGTTAGCAGTTGTTTTCTGTATATTTAAATAGAATACTCTTTGGAGTTTCAAGCATCCAACTGAAACCTAACTTTAGCAACCCTTCAGTAGAATCAGAGATACTAAGGACAATTCATAGACCTTCACAAATCAGAGTTCTTCATGTCACAGGACTTTCCCCTCTTGTCCCTGTGCTACTAGAAGGGATTAAATGGTAGCGCTACTGGAGCTAGAGCTGGGCATAACAGGAGCAGTTTGAGTGGTATAAATACTCAATTTCCCTTTAAAACATGCACAAGTAAATGAAAAAAAAGTTTTAGTTCTACAAGGAGATTTCTCCTTTGAGTCAGTTTCTCAGTAACTTCCCCACCCATACAAATCTTTTCCCAAATGTGCTGTTCTAGCAAGGGTTTCTAGATAGTGACAAGAAAGGACTGAGAGCAATGTGAGGGTGGCATTAGCTATTCTAATTTGGGGGAATGCTTTTATATTACAAAGCTACAGTAATCAAATGCAGACAAGCAAAACCCATCTGGGAACAGAGCTGTATAACTTAGAATACCTTAAGTGTGGGGCAGTAGCCATTTTTATATAAAGGTGGTGATGAAGCTAAGCTCTGATGGAACAAAGCTTTTCACTTTTTTTTTGGTTTGTTTTGCAGAATGATTTGGACTAAAAATACATTTAAAAAAAGCAGTGAAAGTTTAATAGAGGGCATATCGGCTTCACATACATGAAAATAACTTACACGATTTAACGGATTTCCTTTACAGAAGGAAACTGTAATTGCATAGAGACTGTCCTCTCCCTAGAAGCTATATGCGTTTACATCTGGAAAAAGGCACAAAAATATTTCTGATAAACAAGCACCAATAAAAATCCTCAGCATTTCTTGGACAGTTTCTATTATTGTTCATATCAGTCCAAAGCTCACGTTACTTTAAATTAATCTGGTCACACCAGTATGCTTATCCCATTAGGCACTGTAAGCAATTGGTATCTAGTGAGCAATTGGTATCTATGTTCTGTACACTGCTTGAGAAACTGATCAGAATTGACTTGCTGCAGTTACCACACATGGCTCAAGGAAGGGCCACATTCATGCTCAGGGTCAGGGACAGGCAAAACAAATGAAGGCAACATCTAAAGGCAAACGCAGCATCACAGGCCTTAAAAACGGGACTTGTGCTGAATTGTGTTCAGAGCCATTTTAAATGGCAGTCTTTTAATAATTTCAATGAAGATAAATGAAACAAAGCCCTTTATATAAACAGTTTATTTACTCTAAACAGCAACACAGACAGAATGCCATATAAACACAAAAAGTGATGCAGAGTAAGGATGCTGGCTAACTTTGGATCTCAGAGGCTCTTAAGCAGTAACAACCTAGTTTCTGAAAGATAGAAAAAACAAATTCAGGGAGGGAAGGGGGTGGAGGGCATGATTTTTTTTCATACAGCCAGCTAGAGGCTAAATACAGTTCTAATATTTTAAAGCATGCCTGCATCAGATAGCAAAGTAACTAGAGATACTAGTGAATTCATAGAAGTATAAAAGTTTATAATTTTACAGCAGTTGAAATACTGACATCAATATTAAAATAAAAGCAAGTTTTACATAACAATCAAAAATACAAAAGACTGAAGGAAGAGACCCTGTATGAAAAAACTGGGGGCAATTCAGCAAATTTAGAACTGTATACAACTGGCGAATATGGAAAATGGCACACATACAACCCCCTCCCCTTATGTGGATATTAATTGTACATAGCAACATTAGATTTTGCAAAAGTTTTGTAAACAAGTTCTTGCCAAACCAATCCCTTCCTTTTTAAGATGCTGCATGACAAATGCTTATGATGGTGCAAACTTCTTGGCTTGTGCTCGAACCCTCTTTTCATATTCCACTCTGTTTTGGCTAAAAAGAGAAAGGGTAATTATAGCTGGAATAATCAGAGGCTGTATTACAGAGTTAGTTTCATAATGAAGAGAAATAGAAGTCATTGCTGAAGGCAAACCCATTTGATAGCAATTCACAGAACACTACAATAAATTAAAGGCTTTTCTAGACAAGTATGGTACCATTCAACTAGATACTTCCCAACCACCACCTGTTGTCCAATGACTGCACTTAGTTCATAGTGCACCAGGTCTCTTCAAACAGGTTTGCACCTGCTCTTCTCAAGGCCAAACATTCAGCTGCAAACATTCTCTCATTTATCTGAAGTTTTCTACTCCCCATTCACATTAAGACCTGAGATTATTAACAACAAATTCTAGTATCCTAACAGCCCAAAAGAGAGCAGTTCACTAACAGCTGGTGGACTATCATCTTAACTGCTTTGGAGAGAGAATGGAAAACCCTCCTAAGAAACAGGAAAATGACAATCGTGTGGTAATTTTAGCCTTTATTTCTACAGACCCTGACTCACAGATTTAGGTTTATCCTGATCTTCAATTGTGAAAAAAAGCTAGTTCAACACGGCTAAATGTAGCATACTTGCTACAGAGTGATTGAGCAAGGAAGTACTACTACTTGAGGGAACTATGTCCAGTCACTAAGCCTGAGACTCAGGATGTAAAAGGGCAAGTTCTTTGTTTTCTATTCTTGTGCCAACAACAGAGAGTGGTAGCATAGTAAAGCATCCATTTACATTCAGGTGTCCATTTTTTATTAGCTGTCAGAAGTATCAGTTGAGCTAAACAAAAATTTGTAACCATTATTCTTCTACCAGAGGTAGTTTAGAGTGACTAGATTTTGCAGACAGCTTTGCAGTGAAGTTAACTTATTTTCAGCTATGAAGGCTTGCTACAGTGGGAAAAAAAAAAAAAAAGCACAGCAAATTATATCCTCAGAACTTGACAGATATGGGTGGGGGGGAAAGAAGAAACGAAACCGATTTTGGTCACATGCAATGCCAGCTAAGAGACTGAAGATACTCCCTTCTCATGAACATATTTACAAACTTTATTCTACATTTCTTCTGTAAGTTATATTGCATTGTCACATGGGAACATAGCCTAGCTGTTAAGTCTCACACCCATAGAATCCACACAGAACAATGCCTTCCATAGCAGACCCTGAATGCCTACAGCAAAGAGGAGGAAGTAGGTTAGCATATTAAGAGTGCTAAAGTTACTGAATGACAGTACCAAAGGAATCCTGAGAGCAAGTATTCTTATTTTGAATACAAGTCGACTAAAAGACATCTACGTAAACAGTGCTGCATCTTCCGCCGTATTTATCAATTACAACGCACACACAATCCCGCTCTGTTTAACTTCTACCAGATATTCACTAAGTAGCAAGAGAGGCACACACTCAGACTGGAGAGTAATAGTAGCCCATCTGAAATACTCGGTATGTCCAAGAGATGTGAAGAGGATAAATGGGAGACTATATATGCTTGAAGTAACAAAATTCATGTAATATTTTAAGCTCAATAGATTTTTTTTATTTCCCCCCGGAAGCACTTAATGCAGAAACAAGACTTGGCAAGACTGGTTTTGTACATACATGCACGTGGGAGGTGATTACAAAAAAAGAAAGACTATCTATACATGTATTTCTATACATGTACCCCAAACCCGCCAGCCTCATCATTCCTGGCTCCTACAACTGTGGCCACTTAACTGTCTTCCATATGCACTCAACTCCATCAAACCTTCAGTAAGTACTTTAAAGAATAACACTGTGAAGCCATTAATTAAATGCAAGGCACACTACCTATCCCTATGTCTGCTTTTTAACTAGGACCCTATAAAAGACCATTTCTAACATAGCTTGCATGTGCAGCCACATAAAACATTATTTTTCAAATTTGGCACTCTACTGGAGGCCTTTTCTGTCCAGAATGGTAATTCCACATTTCCATCTCTGTTATTATTTCAGTAGCTGCCAGTGCCAAAAGCATTTTCGCATTAAAATGTTTTGCTTCCCTAAAGATTATAGAACAGATACTCATTTTTAATGGTGGGAAAACTCTTAAGATTAAGCCAAAAAAACCCAAACAACCCAAACCCAAAAAGTCTCTTTAGCTCACAAATTATCCCCTTTTCCTAATCAAGGCAAAGTTCATTCTGCTAAAGCTCCACGGTTTACATCCGTAAAGCTCCATCTGTACTTCACAGCCTTTTCTTCTGGAAGATATCGTTTTCCTAAAATGCCATGTTTCTTAGTGACTGCAGCTCTCCTTTATCCTTCAGGCACAAGTGCTTACAGGTACACACTACTTGGCAGAAGCAAGTTACTCCTGTACTGATCAATGTGGCTCGTCACCTAATGCAGTCTCCTCATGGTCTCATGACACCATTACGTCTCATTCTTACTATTCAGCCTTTAAGGGAAAGGACTCTGTTGGGCTAGAACCAGGATTAAAATCATGATATGAGGAGTCTTCACACTTTATTGCTGTTGCCTCGCTATTAAAAGCTCCACTAGACTAAACAGCCATGAAGTTACCATTTTGTTCAAGTTCAGAACAATCTAGGTATCTCCATAAAATACAGACATGAAGGTAAGAAAATTCCCCTGGTCGTTCCTAGAAACATTTGCATGTTAATACTACAAGTACCAGAGAACCGTAGGCAACAGGACAGCTTTCAAGCTGATATGCAAAGATACTTACCAGTAAATTGTGTAAGCCTCTGCTTGAGCTGGGTCTTGAATATTTGGTTCATTTAGAAGTTCTTGTATTCCTAACAAGATCTATGGAAAAAGGAATAGAAGTAACACAGACGTATATTATGGATATTACTACAAGAGATTCAGTGAAAAACCCTTAGAAACCAATTACTGGAACACACAGTGAGCCTTTTATATTCGCATTGGATAAGCAAGCAAAGCGAAAGTGTTAAGAATATGTCCAAGTACAACCAATGACCTGTTTAATTGTGATTGCTGGCCGCCAGTCCTTATCCTCCTCTAAGATGGAGAGACACACGGTGCCTGAAGGATACACGTTTGGGTGGAATAACGGTGGTTCAAATTTACCTGATAAAGAAGAGGAAAATACTAGCATACAGTGCTAAGAAGAAGATCAGAAAGTTGAGTTAGATCAGTAGGGGAAAACAAAACCCAAAAAACCCCAAACCAACACTGGAAAAAGACCCCCAAGCCCCAAATAAACTCCCACAGACCTCTGGAGCTATTAATACTACTTTTCTTCCTGGCGCTCAGGCTGCACTTAAAGCGGGAACTCCATCACGTCCATGATCTGTGCTATCAATACAGGCAATATAACATTGTCTTTTTGACTGGCAATCTTCTGCTTTAGGAATGGAAACTGACAAAGTAATTCATAGTAGCTTTGTGATAAAGGCCTTTTAAAAATAATTTTGTCTTTTCAGCCTCACATACTATTATGGAAAGGAAAGATACTACCCTTCACTCATCTTTTCTCTCCTCACTTTAAAATACGGAAAGTTTCATACATGGAAAACTTAAGTTCCTAGCATTTTTTCAGTTTCATATTTTCCTATGTATAATCAAGATGCACTGAACAAGAGGAACCAAGTTTAAATTACAAGACTAACGGAAGGCTTGCATGGCTTTCCTTCCGCCACTCAATCTCTATTCTGGAATTTCTTTTAATCTTTACAGAACTTAAATGCAACAGCCGGCATCTCGAGTGAAGTAACAAACAAGCCTTTTGCAATACATGAAATATCTACTATTAGTGCAGTCTTCTAATTCATCTGACATTGCAAGTAATCGCAAGACGTAACAGTCTTGCTGCCCAATCAATTTCAGGAGTACTTCAGAAGCTGCATCAGTAGGGAGTCTTATCAGTCACATATATATTTTAAGGCATGACAATTCCTTTAACACCGACAGGATGTGAAAACTGGTATTTCTCAAGAAAATAATGCAAAATGTTTTCAGTTAAAAGAGACTATTTCCCCCATGTTGCATGTATTTAGGTGGCAACAAACAAAAGGAGTAGCCAGGAGTCAATAGAGCTGAAATACGCTAATGTGAGAAGAGATGAATCACTGTCAAAAGAGTGATTCGTAATCACTGTCATTGATTTGAGATGGTAGCCAATTCAAGAACCAAGAAACCGTGCAAGGCAATAGATGTTTTAGGTTTCTGTAATAGGTAAGTTTGAGATGGAATAAGGAAAATTGAGTTCAAAAACTTAATAAGGAAATTAGATATCTGAAGATCTGTTATACATAGTAGCAGAAAGAGAACAGAGTAATGTTAGAGCAAGTTAATTAAAGGGTTCAAGTTATAGAACCCTTTTTTCCAAGTTTTTGTCTTCTGAGTTCTTAGCATAGAAGACAAAAACTCAGTAGTAAAAAGTGCATAGGGATTTAGTCTAAGCATGCCTATATCAGCACGCCTGCTGATAATGCAGTGAAAACCTCAAGTGATGCTTCTGTCAAAACTTTGAGGGAACCCACACTGCAATCTTCCTGCCCTCCCAATTTTAACCTATCAAGCACTTAGCTGATTTCATCAAGACTTTCTGAGTGTACAGTGGGTGAGGAAAAAAGGAAAAGGAATGTGCCTTTAAAAAAAACCCCAAAATCAAAAAAAACTGTAAGGAAGTAATAACCATTTGTAAGAACCTCATGGATTAATTCAACACTGTTCTAACAAACATGTGAGTAATTTTACTTACATTTTGGGGGTGAAGAAGGGTAGTCATCCTTGAAAAGCATCCGTAGTTTAAATAAGCCTCCTTCCCACGGTGTCTGTAAAAAGTTAAGGTAAAATTTTGGTTACAGCAAGGAAAAGTCAAAATTGTGGAAAAAAGCTTACCGAGAATACAGTTTCTCAGGCAAACCACAAGACATTCTTCTGCTACACAGCAGAAAATAGCTGTCCTGCACTGTAGCACACTGTCTAGACCACGATAAGTTATCCTACCTATACAAGAAGCCGAAGTGGAAAGGAAGAGGTTTCTTTCTTCATTACAACTAGTAAGTGATGCCGAGTCATGAACACAGTCAGGATCATCACCAATAATTCCATACAGAAGTAAAATTTTCACACTACATAAGAACACAATACTTCTGAAGTTTTACATGATACACGTACAGTGAGGAAGGGGCTGTTGTACCCCTACTTAAGTTGGAGAAGATAGGATATGGATACACCCTTCAAGCATGTGAATGTAAATGGCTTCTATTGTGCCTTATGAGAATGCAACTAATAAAACCATTAACTAAAAACGTCGACAGCACTGAAGTACTGCTACAGTTAATGAGATTCACTAGACTAAACTAACCCTGTCTGCATTTGGTAGAATGTAGTCTCACATATTACATCTTTCTGTACAACAAGAAGTTGTAAGAAGTGCTTTATCCCTATCCAAAACTGGCAAGAGCACGACAGGAGCAGTTCCCATGACACAGAGCAAACCAAGTAAGACAGCACTACTTGAAAGAGTCATATAAACAATAAAAAACATGTAGCAATAAAGACTGTCTCAAATATACAAAATACGTAAACAAAGAAAAAAGCCCATCTTCTGACAAACTGAGTTCCTCGAAGAAGTATAGAAATACAGAAAAGATTATTATAGCTGTAACATTCAGACCGCTTCTCTGTAACTTGCCCTTGCTATGGAAATACTGCAATGAAAGTGAATGTTGGGTTGATTCTTTAAAACGACTGGAGTAAAGCTGGTCTCACATCTTAAGAGCAAAACTGATCAAATCCTCTCCTCACAGACAGACAGCTATGACCACCTTAGAAGGAAATTATTAATTATTTCCTATCTGACTTATGTGCTTTTTAGCTGGATGAAAAACAAAACAAAACACCCAAAAATACCACGCGAAAAGAGAAAATCATTCCATTGTCATTGGTATTCATTACACAAAGTTTCAAGCTAGAGCAGGAAGAAAAACATACTAGGAATTAATAAGGTAATACATTTCCAGAAGTGAATGAGTTTCATTATGTTTGCTATAGTGTATTTAAAGAACTCACTCTAAATTGCTGTAGTCAGTTGTCAACAACTAGAAAAATCTATTCCCTATACCTTCTCAGAGGAGTTCCTTATTAGAAAATATGAGCTTTTTGACAGAATAAACATTACCTATTTTGTTTGCTTTCACTCACAGAGGAAGACAAATAGCTTTTACTAATTTACACAGAAGAACAGAACAGTTGGCCAAGTTTTCATCACGCTTCTAAAGGAGCAACATACCTTATAGGTGAAAGACAGCAGACACTCAAAAGCCTTCCTAAGGCTAACAGTATGACAGCAGGATCACGACCACATTGCATTATGGGACTAGGTGCAGATGTTTTTTGCATCAAATTTTAGGTAGTTAACAAGTGATTTGCTGTCAAAAGAGTCAACAGAGTATCCAACCCAGGACTAACAACACTTCAGTATTTCATCTGGCTGACAAGAAAGCATTTTGATGGTTTCAACTACTCAGGGGAAGCAGCTGCAGTATAGGATGCCTCCAAACACAAAGGCAATAGAAAGCAACTGCTTGGTCTGGTAGAGATGAGCAAGCCATGCTGCTTCTTGTTAAATATAATTTTTTAAATTTTTAGCAGGAATCATATCAACATAACCAATCTTTTCCTGGTGTGACACATCTTCTAGTAGACATGAAGCTGGCTTTAAGGCCTTGTTTGCTCCATTTTGTGGTTTACAAAACTTCTAAGCAATAGCACTAAGATTCTGTATGGCATAAAAATTTTAATTAAGTACGCCAATCTTGATAAGGTGCATAAACTGTTATGGGGGATAATTTTGTTTTGGCAGAATGCAAGGGGATGAGTTTTTCCCTTACGCTGTGTTAGATTATTTGTCGGTGCTTCTTTAAGAACTAGCTTAAGCTGTGTGCAGACAACTACCCAAACTAAGTTGTAACTGCAACAGCAACATTATGTTCAGCATTCAACTAAGGCAGCAGTACAGAACGTGCAGGTTTTGCCTAAGCACAGAGTCTTCTCAGACTTTAAGAAACAAGATCATAAGGGTACTTAAGGAAATTGGCAAAAGGTGGTAGAAAAGGCAAGGCCAAAAAGTCCCACACCGAAGACCTGAAATAATTAAACTCCCCAAGTAATTAACAGTAGTATTTCAGAATAAGCAAGAAGAAGCAGAAGACCTCGTTTGTTCTGTGCAAGACTCTTAAACACTCCTCTGTAAACCTGTATTCTTAAGGTGCTAAGTGCCAACAGCTGAATGGGCTTATGGTGTACTTTATCCAATATTCCCAGTCTACAGCACTTTCAATTCTAAAGAAGCAGCAGGATACAAATTTTTATTAAACTCCATGTAAATTAAATTCTCTATTTTCCATGTAATGCATAAGCAACTTAAGTTACTTTTCACCTTAAGTGAGTAGTTAGGAGAACAGTATGTCTTACCCCTTTCTTTCCTGGAATAGCACATTCCCAGTTCATTAGATTCATTGTGCCATCTGGATTTTTTGTAGGTACTGCTACAAATCCCTGAATTAAGGCAAAAAGACAGAGGGTGAGGATTTTAGAAGATGTACTTAAAATACTTCATGTATATTTTATCTTTACACAAAGTTACTTCTTTTTGTACTACCTAGTTTTAAAAAGCCCTTTTTTAAAAAATTTAAAAATATTAACTTTCATTAAAGAAAAAAAAATCCTATCAGGGTAAAGAAAAGAATCATCACCGGAACACTGAAACAACTGCAGAGTCAGAATTTTGGCAGTTTTCACACTTACAAATGGATGATCTTTTCTCCAGGCTTTCCTCTCCTGTGCAAGTCTGCTAAGAGCGATGCCAGACATATTCAGAGTCCCTCTAAAACAAAAGTAATTGCTGTTAGTATACACTTGTACTTATAATGTAAGCAACACATTAAGTGTTTATAAGCCCTGCTCACTCAAGAATTATTTTGACCTCTGATTTTTGCTTCAATAACCGAGACTCACATTTTTGCACAGCCTGCAGCATTTATCATTGGGAATACCAACACGTTTCCCCATGCCATCAAGCTTTTAGTTACTGGACTTGATCTACAAAATTCCATTCTTACCGTATTGCTTTATATTTAGACCCTGTCTCAGAAGCAACTTTGACAGTAGCTTGACAGCAGAAACACTATTAGTAATGGAAAAAGTGCTCAGACTTGCTATTTGTACAACTGATACACACTCTGTTTATCTCCTTCCTACACCACATGAGGTATGCCTTCTTCTGAAGGCAAACACCTGCATTACTCCCATTTCTGGCAAATGGGAATAAGAAAAGTTACTTTTAGGGTAAATTCCCACTAAAAGCCAGTACTGCACACAAAAGCCACATGGGCACAGAATTTAACAGTCATCTCAGTTGTGCAGTGATGCCACTATAAAACTTCTAGACAACAGAAGGAACAGGCAGCAACACAGAAGTGAGCTAAGTAAGAGCCAGCAGCTCATTCCACGAGACAGATTTTCAATTCCATTATAAACTACAGAATATTTCTGCACCTTCACTGCCTTAGTAACAGCCAAGCATGGTGACCACGACTACAGAAAAAATATGCAAAGTACAGGTCATGCACTACTGCATCACATAGAACAGTTCTAGATAGGATGATTGCATGAGTGGTGCTTTCAAATTCAGGGGAGGATTCTCCCTTCACCCAGAACAGTACTCAAAGCCAGAGTTTATTTTTCATTGTCTGACTATATCTAAACTAAGGGTTTCACTAGCCACACTGCCAAATTCCAGTGAAGGTTTTTAATCCTCCTCGTACCTGCACTTCTACATATTTTTAAAATAAGAGCTGATAATCGGCAGTGGGAGAATTCAGGGCAATTTGTTCCCAACTCCACAGGCACCTAACAAGCCTTTTTGACAGCAGAAGAGTAGAACGCTTCCACTTAACAAGCTCACAGAATGAGTGAAAGCAGTGTTAACACTCTATTAAAACAAACGCTAATACACTGGTAAAGAGTTCTGCAAAATTTCACAACCTCTCAATATGTTCCCAAGTACTGCAGTCTACTACTATTATAAGCGTATGAATTGTAGATCTCTAAAATGACCAGATTAAGCAATTTATGCAGTTCCTAGGACAACATATATTTTAAACCTATTCATCAACTTTTCTTTTTTTAAGCCAGTTTTGCCTGCATGGCCATATTCCCTAATTCACCTTCAAAGCAGCAACGGAATTTATGTCAGATAAAGCTTTTTAAAAGGGACAATTCCCACTCAGTGAACATGCACATACACAGAAATACTAATATATTCAGTTCAATTTTCTTGTAGTATTCCCAACACATACACCTGTATCTTAATCATGGCAGAAGACTTGCAGGACTTATGGAGTGTGTACACATGACTTCAGATTTCAGTCTGTTCACATGCAGGAGATAGCATAGCCATTGAAAAAGATACCAGTGGAGCAAAAAAAAAAAACCAAAAAAACAAAACCCAACCAAAAACCACCAACAACCCAAAAAAGCAAAGGCAACCAAAAAACCCTCTCCCTTAACCAAATTATACAGGGAGTAATTATTAATATGTTGTGAGCCCACGCTCTTGCAAGAGATACAAATGAACTGAACACACTGCAGAATTTCAGTTGTGCTTTTGGTACCTGATGGTCCACTATACTAATACTAACCTTTCCATCATAGGCTGAGAAAACCATCTGTGCTTATAAACCATCCAAATATTCTTACATAGTTCACTAAACTCAGTTACCTTTTTTGCCAAAAGACACATTTCAGGATGCATTCAAATACATTAATTCAATTTCCTGTGGCTAACAGCCAATTAATTACAACATGCACCTCAAGGGAAATGTCAGTTTCTCTTTGGGTAAATCAACGGTGTATCTCCTGCACAGCATTGCTAATCAAGTAACTTTTCAAGTAATTGAAAAAATCCTGTGTTTTCAGGCCACGCATCCCACTTACTCTTGTTACACACTATACTGTGCCCTAAGACATTAAACACTTTTCTTATGTTCTACAAATAGCTTTCCAAACCTTGAGACATTTGACTGAGTTAAGCACTGACACGCTACATCCAAAGTTTCAGTGTATATGAGAGATGACAGGCTTCACGTATGTGGTTTCCACAGACTTCAGTTACATTGAAGAGAGCAGACAAGCATCTAAAACCTCATCAAAGAATAAAGATTAGACAAAGAAGACTGAAAACCCATTTCAAAACAAAGATCCCATTAGTTAAGCATCCCCTCAAAAGCAGTCTGCTACAATCTGCTAACTGTCAATATACACTCTCTATATCCCAATCTATTTATGCGCTACATCGTCAGAAAGAATTTTGCACCAGAGGAAGTCTATTCAATCCTACCTTGCACATGCCACAAAAGTCGAAGAGACCAGTCTTCACGTTTTGCTTGACATTAATCCCCAAACCTACTCCCGGCAGGAAGAGGCAGTAACGTCCCTTTTACTGCCATCAACTCAGAAAGTTAACAGACACTTCCAGATTTACTCAGAAGCTTGCCTTTACTGCTGTTACTGCCTACTTTAGTAAAAGGACAAAATAAAACCACCACGCTCATCACATATGCAAACTTTTGTGTCCCATTACAGAATATCTTACCCATTTACACCCTCTGATGGGGTGGAACAACCTGCTTCCACACACAAAATGCACGTCTTGCAAAGAACCGTTCTCGTGCCACAGAGAAGTCTCTAAATACATCGACAATATGCTCTTCGAGGTTCAAAAACTTTCGGTACGACTTGCCGACTCCAAGCAAGAAAAATCCCCCAAAACGTTAAGACTGCTAGCCTCGCATTTTCACTTTGGAGGCTAAATACTGACAAAGAAAGAAATTATGATCGGAACAGTCTGCCCCCGAAGTACATAATCTTTAATTTTCATAAGGATGGAGAAAGCCACAGTCTGAGCTTTAATCAAAGAACGCTAACTCGGGACTAGGACAGAAAGTCTCCTCTGCTTGCGGCCAGAGAAAAATGGAAGAGGCCGAACGGCGACCGGAGTCGCACGTTAAACAACAGAAGATGCCGCGCGGCGACGGGCTAGGTGTTCGACGGCCAAGTAACCGGACAGGGCCGAGCACCGCCCGCCACCGCCGACGGGCCGCNCCGAGACCTGCGGGGCGCTCAGAACCTCAGGCGGGCAACGCTGCGCCGGCCGGCCCGGCCACAAGGCAGGAGCCGCCGGGCCCGCACGCCCACCGCCGCCGGTCCCGTCCCGTCCCATCGCAGGCGAAGGGCGCCAGCCCGGCCCAGCCCCGTTCCGCTCCCCGACCCCGGGGCCACCCGGCCCCACTCCCGGCCGGGCCTCACCGAGAGCCGCCGCCGCCGCGCGTGTCCCGGATCGAGGCCGCGCGAGTGACCCGGATGTTCCCGCTCCCCCTGCTTTGTCTCCACTCCGGAGTTTCCCTCCCTCTCGCTTCAGCGCGGAGCGCGACAGCGCTACTCTGTCCCTCGGCCCGACCCGTCTGTGACCCTATCGTCACGCCGTACGCATCCTCGCGACGCAGGACCCAGAGGTGCCCCCAACAATGCCTGAGCGTGAACCACCGGAAAAGATCCACGCGGGGCTATCCCAAAGCCGATCAGTTCCTCGTGCCTCTCGCTCCCACCAGCTCCGGCGAAACGCTGAGTTAATTTTTACCTCCGGCGCTGTGGGAGCCTGCGACTTAAGAACCCCTTGTTCGTTGGCGAGCGCGCGCAGGTCTGGCGGGCCGCGCTGGAGCCGGGCCGAGCCCCGCCCAGTGCGGCCCGCCGAGCCTGATTGGAGGACGGCCCGGCGGCTCCGGAGGGGCTGCCGCAGCCGCCGGGCAGGCGGAAGGGCCTGTCAGGGCGCTGGGAGGCGGGACGGAAGGCGGTCTTCAGTTTGGTTCCCGCCCGCGCTAGTTTCACTGACCTTTACGGAATTTATGGCCTGGTTTTTGTTTCCCAAAACCATCCATTGGTTTCTTCATTGCTTTGGTTTGGTTTCCTCGCCTTGGGGGGTAGGAAGGGTGGTGTTTGCGTTTCTAATAACTCATTTTTAGTGGCAAGCAGAGCATGAATCACATTCTGTTCTTATCTTGAACTTCTCTTTCTTAATGAAACAGGAGATTTGTTAGTCCTGAAACCTCTGCCTAGCTATGCCTCATGCTGGTCTGTGTCAATGTTACTTGAACTATGTTCTGTGTAGTAATAAAGTTCAAAATGGTTTCTTGGGAACTGTAGAATTGACTATTTCAATAAATAATCACCTAGATTTTAATCAGCCCTAATCAAAATACATGCTGTGAAGATCATTCTAGCTAAGAAACCAGTAGCAAATGCCCATGGTAGACAAGGACAAACATATACTCCCCCTGTGTAATTTTCCATGCAATACCAGTGGCATTACAAACAGCAGTGGAAACTCTTAACACTAGGCTTACAAGATCTCTCTCGTGAAATTGTACACATTACAGTCTCTGAGAACGTGACATACATATGGACTATGTGTTTATGACTACCAGGCAAGACTTCAGCACACTGAAAGATGAACAGTACACTAAAAGGTGGATTTGTAGGATCATTTTCATCTTTCTGAAGTGAAACTTCCCACTGAAAGAAAACTAGTGCCAAATGAACTCTATATGTTATACAAGATCCAAACAGATTGCTAATGACTTACTCATTTATGTCCCCTTTATAACCTGGTTTCTAGTTCAGGGTAGACACTTGTCCCTTTTATGCCCTCACTTTTCCTAACTGGAAAAAAAACCAAAAAACCAAAAAAACAAATGCTGAATATTCATACTATTAAATGAATCAATAACGCTACACAAAAACCCACGTAAGATCCCAAAATTGTCCTTAAAACTAGAGATAACTGCAGTCTAAACTGTAATGAAGCAACAGATATGAAGAGTAGGAATTTCAAAGTCATGCTGGTTGACTCTAAAGTGCAAATACTTTTAGTGGGACAGAGAATGAAAATACATATGTACACACTGATTACTTAATTACTATAGTTGCTGTACGTGTTCACCACAGCCATATTTGTTCTTAGCACTTATTTTAGTAAAACTCAAGTGCAATGAAATGCACCAAATTAGTTTAGTAAAATAATACAATTTTACTGAGGTTGCTGGATATATATGAAAATACTAGAATGCGCTTTGCCCTTAAAACTGATTAAACTGTTAACATGAAATTCACCTCCTATGTCACTATACAGTCTTTAAGATTTTAAAAATCATGGGTCTTAGCTTCTCAAATTCTTACTAGCAGTTTGGAATATAAGAGCTGTCCAGTGGTCTTCTCAATACTAATACTCAATTATGAACTTTTCTGTATTTGTAGAGGACACAGCTGTCAAACCTTCCTGGACAATTTCAAAACCATGTACTTGGTACTCAAATAATTTACTTCCTTCAGCCATTTCTATCCTTGAAACTTATTATATTATACATTTTCCTTATTACAAAGCATCGATTTCCATTAGCTTAGTTTTTCAAACAAGGGAAGCATTATCGGTGGATTCTAGGATCTTAAGATGTTAGGCAGGGCGTTTTTTGAGTCGTGCGGAAGAAAAGGTATGCAAAGTGGCTAGTTAAAACTTTTTCATGTGATTATATATCCATACAAGAGACAACTACTTCCTCCTATAATAATCAGCAAGGCATAGCAACCGCAAAGGAAAGTAATTTCCAAACTGATACATATCCGAATAAACCTAACTTTTCTGTGACAAAGTCTTTGGGGCAGCAGTAAAGGATACATCTCCTTTACAAAGGAGAAAGGGCTAATGCTTTGAATCACTGCACAAATATGCAACTACATTTTACTTCTGAAGTGCTAAACCAGGAATTATCAGTGATATGACACTATTAATATTGTTTAGTGCATTTAGAAAAGACAGATGTAAGACAGCACACTTTAAAAGGGAAAAACCAGGTTTATTCCATGCAGTTTACAATACACTAGTGTTATGAAAAGGAAGTTAAAAAATACCCACACATGTTTCACTTGTATGTTTGTTTTGAAAGTGATGGTTAACTGTAACCACCTTCAAATTATTTGGGAAGCCCTAGCAGATTTTTTTCCCAGGGAAATTTCCCTGAACTCAGTGTCTTGTCTGTGTCTGTGCTATGAGTTTTGGTTAATGCAAATGCATTAAAACCAAATCAAATCTCAAATTTTGCTGCAGTAAGAACACTTCAGAGAAAACAAACTGGCACAAAACCAAGTGTTATTGCTAATCCACTATCCAAGAAATAATGTTGCACGTACGGCCACTTGGGTATAAGCACAAACAGCTGATGCACAACTGATTTTGAGACCAGTGATTTGGAGGAAAAGGAAAAAATAAAATTGTTGGAGTGGTTAAATGGGCCTAGAGAGTGCACAGGAAGCAGATTTTTCATAGCTAGGTGGAGGTGAGCATAAGGACAGAAGCAGGTGGAAAAAAGCCGCCATTTGATACTTCAGTTTGGTGATCTTGTTTCAGTTTCAGGTAGAGAGGTTGGCAACATTCCTTTTAAGAGTGCCTTGGCACTTGCTTCATTCTAGCAAGCACACATGAGCCAAGTTAATGTGAGTAGAGTTGTGCATAAGCTTTTGGAAAATCTTCAAAAGTAGCAAGAATCGTGTACATAATAAATACATTTACATTTCAGATGATGAGGCCTCAAAATCACAATGGGTCTTAGGTGAAAATTTAGGCTCAGCTTTCTAAGGCAAGGAGAGCACTCTTCCCCTTCCACTTACCCCCAAAGTAGCAAAATAACTTTTTAAAAAGTTTCTCTCATTACAGTAGTTATTAAGACACAACATCCTGAAGAGAACCCTTTGATACGTCCAGAAAGCTCTATTTGCAGCAATATCTATTCACGGAACTTTTGAGAAATTTATGCCTTGGCTGACCTTGCTAAAGTAAAGGTCAACTAAGTTGCAAAGAAATATTCTGTGAGAATTTCCTGGGGCAGAATCTTCCTCAAAGCTTCTCTATTGTCAGTGCTGTTCACAAAAGTTGTTACATTTCAGCACAGGTAATAATAAAGTGGTGGGTACGTGTACTGCTTTGTCTAATGTGCTCTTACCCAATCTGGACACTGAAAATTCAAGCCATATAGGAGCACTTATATCTGCAATTGGTTCATCCATTTGTAAAAAAGCCTTTTAAGAGTCCATGAGTTGAAAGGAAAACAGACTAGTTGTTTTTTAAATGTTGTATGTCTATGGAACCTCAAATTAGCCCTGGAAAACATTTTAGCCCTTAGCATTTCTGCTCTGAAAATGGAAAGAGTTCCTTCTGACAGTCATTTAGGCAAACTGGACAATAAGATCTATTTAGCCCTTTAAAGCCTCTGTTTATTAAGAAGCCTTTAAAGACAGCTCCTGATTTTTGTGAGACAAAAGAAAAATTATATGACACTGAGTTCAGAGAGCCTTCCACTTTTTTTTTTTCCAACTGAATATTCATACTATTTAAAGAATCGATAATTCTACGCAAAAACCCACATAAGATCCCAAGATTGTCCTTAAAAGTGGAGATAACAGCAGTCTAAATTATAATGAAGTAATGGGCAGCATCCTCGGGCTTAAGTATTTCAAAATTTTTGTGTTAAAAAATACACTTCCCCAATGACCACTCAGGTTTTAACCCTACTGTCTTAGGATAACAGACACTGTTAAAGGCGTAACAAAATTTCATCTCTTTTCAAGAACCTCACAGTTCAAGGACTGATTGAAAAAGTTAATTTGAAAACTTGAAACTTTTGATGTGGTGAGAGAGAGTGAAACAGGAGAATGACACTTTCTGATTTTATCACATCTCGAGTAAACAAAATCTCAGACTTCATCTCGAGGCTGTCTTTCATTTGACTTCGATCTTCCTCAAAAAGCCCAGGACAACTTCACTCTTCTCCCAGTACTTCCAAAGGAATGTATTCCAGTATACCTGAATAATTATAATCCAGATTCTACTTAATTCCACTGAACCAGATACTATTGCATTTTTGCACTCCAAGTTCATTTTTGTAATATTAATAAAAACTTGTAATTAATGTAATTTGCTGGTGGTAGCTCTCTACAGCTCAGAAAGGGACTGACAACTCTCAACAGCCTCAATACACATTCACAGAATAGTGTTCTGAGAAGCACTTTTCTGATAACACTATCACTCTACTAAGCAAACTCGTTCCCTTGGTTGCATGCCTGCAACCAAATTATTTTTTGTTTAAGCTGCCAGAAGCTTTCATTTTTCTCCTGAAAAAAACCCCAACAAACCACCACTCTCAGAAAAAGAGGAGACTGATTCAATTTTTGAATCTGCAGGAAATACTCATGTTTCTAATCAATCATAACTGTGCATTCACATTACTAGAAACAGAGCTGCACAACTATTGTCTAAAGAAAAACTGAAAACAAAGAAGTCAGATGCATTCATCAAGCTTCATTTTTTAAGAAGTATCTTTTCCAAATGCTACAATGCAAGATGTGAGGAACTTTTATCATTACGAGAAATCTGAGCTTGAAAAAAAACACAGTACCTTTTCCAAATTTTATGAATATATGATTCTGACGACAGAAACTTTAGTAAAGAACCAAGATAAGCTTCTAAATTCAACCAAGTCTTTGACACACAATTAAATTACTGTGGGAAAAAAACACCTGCAATTAACCGTAATTCATGGAAATCCCACAGTAAGTAGTAAGTAGGACAAAATCCCAGGTAACCTTTGGGCTGGGAGCTGCTGAGTCAGAGTTTACGTTTGGACAGTTATTATGGACCATGTGACATTCATGTATTTGAGGCCTCAGAATGACTTGTTCGTTGCAGACAAACTGATTCACATGCCGCTTGAAGAAGTCAAAAGCATGTAATATAAAAGTGTCATCTCCAATAAAGGAAAACAGCCTCTGCGAAAACTGAAGGCCAACAACATGCTGTTTCCCAACTCAAAGCAAGAAATTGCTATAGCCAATATGAACTTCTGTTTTTAAACAAGTTTTGCAAGACGTTTGTCATGTAAATGCCTGTAAGGAATTTAGTATCTTTCCCTTCCTGCTTTACTCCTTCTGCTATGATCTCTTCAAGCTCAGGATCTAAAGTTCTAACCTGGAATACTGTTCTGATTTAAGAATATATGAGCTGTGTAAATCCAGAGTTAAGTCAAAGGGGTTTGCAGCACAGGTTTGCAGCTCCAGCCTGATAGTGAACCCCTAAGCTCTCCAGTCACAGTGAATTCTCAGGTAGGTACTCTCCAAATGGCAGAAAAGCAACAAAGGACTCCAGTTTAAACTGTATAGGTACACTACTTCATCCTGCAAGATCTTAACAGATGAAGCAATATTTGCAAAACCTGGTGATGCAGACTGGAGACTAATGCAATTACCTCGTCACTGTCACGAACTTTATTTGAAACTGCAACAGTCAAACAAAAAGAAACAAAACTTATTTAGGAATAAATTTTTAATGCCTTGAAAAAAACTGAAGATAGCATTTCCATCTATCTGAAAGCCTCACATGATCACAAAAATTAAAGCAATAATGACAAAAGCAAGAATAGGAAAATAGTTCAGGTGGTCTCAAACAGCAGCGTATTTAAAATAATTTACAAGGTACCTGCCTGCTAAAGTTCTCTCTTTTTTCTTTGCTTCTTAAAATCTTTGTGAGGTATTGGAAACAAAGTGCAAAAAAATTATTAAACACTCATTTCCCTAAAATTAGCTATGGCAGGAATACAATGTAAACTAGACTGCAGGTAATCTAATCATAAAAGCAGGTTTTAAAACCGGAGATATTCCAGTGGAAAAAAAGCCCCCCATACTTAGAAAAACACACTCTTTTACATATTCTAAACTTGTTCAGTTTGCTCAGTTTGTTACTCGTGCTTTGCTGATGTCATTCAGGAAAATTTCATTATATTAAATAGTCTGTCTTTTTTGGTTAAATAAGAGAGACAAAAGAAATGCTGATTCAGAAGGATCATTGTAAAACAGGTATTTTAGGCATTAAAATCCACTTACATCAATGCTGAATTACTCTGTAGAGCACATCAAGAAAATAACAAGTAACATGGTTAGCTGCAATTCCGTGAGCTGGGGAGCTCAGAGAATGTGGTGAAGTCATACTGTTTAAAAACACAGTGACTACTGCAGCAGAGGAAATGTTTTAATATGCAGTTAACACAGACAATTGTTATGCTTATTTTCAGATACACAAGATAATCTGACACTATTTAGGGGAAATCTGTGTGCTCAATTTAAGCTGATAAAATATGGGTACCTAAAAAAGTATAAAAGTATAAACTTTTCCCCCTACACAATTACAGTTTTAGTAAATTAAATTCAGTTTTAACTTCTTAAAAAAAGACAAAAATTTTATGTGTTGTGGAGGGGCCAGCAGCTTCCTGTGCAGACCACATCCAAGTCACAAAATGCATTACAAATCCTTTCAAGCATTAGGCACGCGGACAAAACATTTAGCCCATTGCTTAACCTGCTTAGTAGAAATGTTTCTTACAAATTGTTTTGCCAAACTTTTATCAATGTTTAAGTCCTTTAAAAAAAGTTTAAAAAAAAAAAAGCAGACCCTGGGTTTTTGAAAATCAGGCTTTTGTGTAAAGGATTACCTACAGTATATGCATAAATTCTAAAATTGCTAAGAATGAAAACTGTAATGTCTTTAGAATTTTAAACCATCTTGTAGCTTTTGTGAAACTCCCTTCCACTGGTTCCATGAGTCAGTGAAGCCAAGTTTTATACTGTCCATTTCATTAGGTGTTTTAAAGATGTGCTAAAGATTTTGCTCAAAACATAATGTATTAGAAAGCTCCGGTCTTGTATATTAGCCTTTATCAAGAACAAACAAAGCTGCACCACATTCTTTTCAAACACTGTTCTTAACTGCATAGTTGAAACTGTATAGAAAGAGAAAGGTGGATTACAGGTATCCTGAACATCCAAAGTAATCAGGTTTTTCAACTGGATGAGTTTATGCTCACACTAAGGGTCATTTTAATCCTAGTCATAGAGACAGGGACCTAGGACTAGCCAGCCGTATTTCTGTAAAACCTTCGGCTCTAGAAAAAATCTCTACCCTAATCCACACATGTTCAATGCTTATAGGCATTTTATAAAAGCACAAACACACATATGAGTACAAACATCTCCAAAGAAACAGAATGTTCAGTTGGTCGTTTTAAGTGAATTTTGATTCCCCTTTCAAGCATGTGACCAGGACTGGAGCATAACTTTTGCAGGAGACTGTTTTAACAGAGGGAACATAGAGAATAACTCAGATGAAGGCCATTTTCTCCGAGTTTAGTCTTCCCTATGGGTATTAAAATAAGCTATACATCCAGTCAATATATACACCCTTCAGAGAAAACTTTTCTCTGTTGTGTAACTTTTACGAGTGCTAGTTTCAGTTGATCTCCTAGGCTGTTCTTACATAACAGATTATGTCACAGAGCCATAAGGAATGTGCAGTATAATACAGTCAACTGGGGCGGACACTTAGTCTAAAACAATGTATGCCCAAATACTTGCATCTGTGGGCTGTAACATTTGTGTGTGTGTGTGTGAGTGTGTGTGTGTCTAGCACCAATTACATTGTCCTTTTAAGGTTTACAATGATTAGTAGGAAAATGTGTCCAAACCAATCAACATTGGGTCATCCAGCACCAGACATCAAGTGCTACATGTCTCCGAGGAAAATATGAGTGCATGGTCATTTCTTTTCAAATGACCAGTGTCAATCAGCCAACAAGAGAGTACAACCATGCACTACAACCAAAACTTAACACACACTCCCACACCATCTGTTCCCATTATGTAATCTCACAATGCTTCCAGAAGTTGACACCAGCTTATAGGCAAATATGGTTGAACCCAGATCAACAGAAAATTATCTAAATCAGATTTTTTCTTTTGCAGCCGAGCCTCTTCGGTGTGACAATTCACTGCATCTTCGAGTAAAAGAAAAAAAATTGTCACCGTTCAATACTGTCTTCACATTCTGGAACCTCGTTCTTGCAAAATCTGAAATAGACCAATAAAAATTCTATAAATGAAAATTAGCTCACTGTCATTCCTAAAACAAGAAGATCAAAGAGCAACATAATGATTATTTTAAATAACTGGTAACGTGTCAGGGATCTGGTTCGAGGACATTCCTGGGGTCTGTGCTTTAAAGCTGAAAAAAGACAGACTGATACGTACAATGTCTACTATCAAATACCATTAAAACAGATGTAAAACACTGCTAGGAATTGAGCATTATTAATATAATAAGTAATTAATACACTGATAAAACTTAAGAGTTGGCAATCATAAAAAGTAAGCCATTGCACCTTGACCTAGTCCGGGAGATCCTGAGGTCCTATGTGGTAAATTAACCGGGGTACTTTACTAGAAACTGAATTTAATCTTCATTTTTCCTGTTGCAGTAAAACGTCCTTAACTTTCTGAAGTTTCAGATATAAATTGTGTTCCATAAATTAGTACTGAAAACATGAACTACCAAATCAAAATGTGCAGAAATGGCACACTGGGTGCTATGATGCAAGAAGTTTTTAAAGACCAAGTACATCCTGCAAGATCTAAATCAACAACACCCATTCTACTTCCAGTTTGACTATTTTTTGTCCTTTTCTGTTTCAGTTTTTTTTTGTCTCCTCTAGAGAGGAAAGGATCCAAGTCTTAGGACTGACTGTTGAAGCAAAAATGCTTTAATGTTGCTGCTCTAAACTGAATCAAACCCAGCAATAATGGTCAACTTTCAGGCTGTGTAGTACTCTAGAACTGTGTCAGCAGGCTGTAGAACCAATCATGACAAAACGCAAACAAAGCATTAAGCAAAGCTTCAAATATGCTGAGCACAAGTACTTAAGAATGTTAATCTGGAAGTAAAAGTCTTATGATACTTCATTTTCTTTTGCTTCTTGATAGTTTTCTTAGTATTGTGAAGGGCTCTTGATATCAAAAGCTGAAAGAAAGCAAAGGCACGATCCCTGGACAACGACAGAGATGCCTTCAAGATGAAATTTCCATCTACAATGATCTTCCTGTAGCCTGATGTTACAACACTTAGTAGCACATTCCAGCCCACAGAATCTGCCAGCACACACAAACACTTCAATCTCTGTGCTTGTAGGGTAAAGGCTGGCAATCTCTTAATACAGCACAACAGTTTAAGTATGGTTTTAAATTTTGAAAGTCTAGGTATTTGGTTTCCTTTTGATATTGTTAAAATGGCTATTGTGGCTTTCATAGTGACTGATGTCAAGCAAGGTCTCACCTACTTCGCACAACCCCAGAGAATTTTTCAAGGGCTGGAGTTCATAAAAAACCCATTACAATTTGTGTAGCTCAGGGACAGTTCAGAGGCAGCATGATATGAGCTCAAAAAAAAAAAAAAAATCCACTTCATCACTTGCTTCCTGTACTCCCTCCTACACCTGGATCAAGCTTTGCGCATACAAAGTTTTTTTCATTTCAAATTCAGCATTATTGTTTTGAAGGTATGAAGCCAGATGTCAGTGCACTACTTTGAAAAGTTTCCACAATAGAGAAGGACATTTTCCGCCGGCCATTACATGCTTTAAGATATATTTTAGAAGCTAACACTACTTAATTCTTGAAGACAATTTACTGTGTGTCCTAAGCAGGAAAAGCATTTCATATGAAACTGCAGGAAAGATGTAAGTGAATTCTGTGGGGAAAAAACAGGCTCTGTAAATTACTCAGAAAGTGCTTGTGTAATACATACAAAAGGGACTATATAAACTTACAGAAGACGGTGACACTGATACCAACTCATGGTATTAGTGTCATTGTAGCTTCCATACAATGACCAGGATGAAGGCTTGAAGCCAAAATTCCCAAACTGAGTTCTACTGGAAGGTGGGGAAATATATCAGCAGTAGACATCATAAATGCTTCATACTTAAAACTCCTTCCCCAAGTATTTGCTGTTGGTCAGAGTGGAGAACAAAGTGCTGGAATAGACACCCACAACAGAGCATAACAGTCTGACCCAGCAAATGGAGTGAGAATGTTAAACCATATCCAACAGAGACAAAAACATGGCTGAAACAAATACCAGTGCAACTAGAAAATTAACACTGCATCTATTCATTTTGTTAATTTTTCCAATTTAATGTGAAGTATCTGAGTTCATTCTTTCATAGAAGAGTGTATGCAAGATTAATAGACTTAGAACTATTTTCTGTAGCATCAGGAACATATGCAACAAGATAAACCTGAGCCAGAACTGGACACTGACCTTTGCACACTTTACTGAGCCAGTAATCCCAACATAAAGCAGAAAATTCTATTCCATCAGGCAATGTTTTAAGACACTTTTCTTGGTACTTCTTCTGTAACCTTTATCTCTACTGAAGAGGAAATCATAGAATCACAGAGTGGGTTGGGTTCGAAGGGATCTTAAAGATCATCTCATTAAACCCCTGCCATAGGCAGGGACACCTTCCACTGTCCCAGGTTGCTCCAAGCCTCATCCACCCTGGCCTTGGACACTTCCAGTGATGGAGCAGCCAAAGCTTCTCTGGACAACCAGTGCCAATGTCTCACCACCTTAATGGTAAAGAATATGCTCATCATTATATCCAATCTAAAACTAGCCTCTTTTGGTTTAAAAACCTCACTCCCTGTCCTGTCACCATGAGCTCTGGTAAAAAATCTTTCTTCATCTTTCTCATAAGTCTTTTTAAGTATTGGAAATTCAATAATGCCATCCCTGGGGCTGTCTTCTCCAGGTTTAACAGTCCCAACCGTCTCAGCCTGTCTTCACAGGAGAAGTGCTCCAGCCCGCAGACCGTTTTTGTGTCTCTCCTCTGGACCTACTCCCACAGGTCTTCCTTGTATGGGGAATCCCAGAGCTGAATTCAGCATTCCAGGCAGAATTTCATGAGAATAGAGTTGAGGGAGAGAATCACTTCCCCTCAGCCTGCTGACCATGCTTCTTTTTTTGCAATCCTGGAGAGCTGGATAGTCAGGTTTTCACCCACCAGTATCCCCACGTCTTCTGCAACACTGCAGTAAATCCATCTATCACCCAGTCTGTACTGATACTGGGGACTGTCCCAACCCTAGTATAGACCTGCTGTATAGAGAATTTTCCTTATTTTCGTATTTCTGTTCTGTTTTCCCTACAGGTGCACCAGACCCAAAGCTGGCTTATAAATTCTAAACAATGCTGAATGAATTCTCATATTATAGGGGCCTGAGTGTGATTGCTTCTTAGGGAAGCAGAACATGAAAACTATTTCTTCCCACTTAAAATAAAGCTGCTGCTGATAGAAAAGTGTTTTATGGACTGTTTGCCTATCAGGCAGCTTAATATTACATTCAATTACAGGAAGAATGCCAGTTTACTTTGTTCCAATAAAGCTTCAGATTTGATCCATTCCTTTCAGCCATTCTTGAAGACCTGGCAAAATGCCTTACTCTACCCTAGCAGTAGCTTATGTTAGCATCATTTCAGAAAATAATGTAGGTTCTTCAGCCACGTGCAGCAGCTTCACAGAATCACAGCACAGCCTGAGTTGGAAGGGACCCACAGGGATCATTAGAGTGATGATCCTGGCCTTGCACAAGACAATCTCAACAATCATACCATATGTCTAAGAGCATTGTCCAAACTTCAGAGATAAGTGAAAAGTTGCTTTACAACTAAAAAGTTCAGGTGTATAGGTGAGAAGCCAAAGTTTAATCTCATGCAATGGTAAATACCTTCAATTTACACAGGCTCAAGTGACCACCCACACCATACCACTGAGCATTCAATGGTACGTTATCTTCTATAAACTAGAGAGCGGAACAAATATGAGTGGCACTTAAAGACATGTTAGGAGAAGTGCCTAAGTTGTTTTTTCAGATGTAGCTTTTTTTTTTTTTGCTCCTCCACTTGTGACTTTTAATGTAACTTGGTCTTCAATCAGATGTCGAACTACAGTGGAAAGGATCCCTCCTCAGAGTTGTTTCCTGTGATAAATACAACTGTAGCACCAAGATTACACTATTTACTTATATGTGCCATATCTTTACTAAAAAAAAAATCCTTATTTTTAAAAATTATCAGATAAGACCACCTTTGGACTATGCTGCACTTCAATCAAGTTTGTTAAATTATTGCCAAATCAGACATTTACTGAAAATGTATATGGTAAGTTTGTATCAGATCCCTCTACATGTAAAAAAACCCATCTGACAGAAAAGCTGGTGCACATAAAATCAGAATGAAAAGCAATTCTGGCCCTAGAATCTACATGAAGAATTTTCTTTCTCGGCAAAGCTTTAAAGGAGCTACTCACAATACAGTTTATAAAAGCAACACTAGTTATTCTGTTAAAGAAGCAATATCCAGAACAGGAATTCTATCTTTGCTAACCATGCCACAACTATAATCACAAACACACACACACACCACCAGGACTAGCCGAAGGACAGCACTAGTAGGAGTGGGAATTGGATGGGGCAGAAAAGCATCTGGTTAAAATCCTAGGGCAGCTAGTGCTCACCATGACATTTACACTTAATCTGAGTCATTCATATCGTAATCCGTTTCTTCATCCTCACTCTGAGTGTCATGCAGCACGTATAGAAGAAGGAAGGGAAAAGAAGAGATTGCAAGTGAGTCAGAGCTGCAACAAAGTACAATCCACTTACACCTGAAGCATCTGGCAACAACATTTATTCACTTTTACCTGGGACCTCCACTCCTTGTATAAAAAAGTATGACAGCTGACCATTTCAAGAAGGAATGTAACAGATTTCATGACAATTTCCTCTTTCAAATATCCTGAAGTCATCAGATAGAAGCCAATAGTCAGGTCAACAAAGTGGTATGAAAGAGAAGAATGCTTATGGGAATCCAGGCTATCTTTTGGTTGTGCCATGGCTACCAGCAAAAGCCACTGGAATCACTTAGGATGAATTTCCTTAGCTTAGTTGTATTAGAAGGTTACACAGAAGTCTACTAACTTACTATGCTGACTGTTAACTAACAAAAGAAAACACAAAAAAAAAGTTCCTAAGAAGGAATGAAGGTGAAGTTTGATTAGATGGCTATTAGAAGATACCTTCTCCTACTCTGAAAATCCAGGACAACAAACTAAAACGGAAGTGCTTGTCAATAAAAATTACATACTGGCAAGCTTTTTTCTCTAACTCATTCTGCTGTAAAATTAGTAAAAGGACTTTCTTATGGCATCTAAAAGTCAGTCCCAGTACCTGAACATATTATTCTATACATAGCAGTGGATACCAGAGTTGCAGTCATATGAACTTCATGAAGACCAACTCAGACACTACTGAGACTAGTGGATAATGCTTGCTAAGAGGGAACTATGGAGATAACAGGTCCCGAAGTCAAGATTCCTGAACACAGCTGTCAGAAACCTCTCAAGAAAAAAAAAATTCTTTTTCCTTTTTTTTCCCCAGTCTCAACATATACCTACATACAAAAAAATTATCTTTTAGAAACATAATATATAAAAGAATTAATCTTCAAGTGTTGCCTGTTAATTGCTTCCAACAGCTTAACTCTTCCAGGACAAAAGGAGTGAATATCTATATCTACAACCAAAATGAACAGTAATTCCTACTGATCACAGTGGTCAAATGATGCTCTGCTATAATCTCTGAAACAATGACCAAGCAGCACATCAATGGAGAGGCCTAAGACAGCCTGTCTCAGCACCACTCAATTTACACAGTTGTAATACAGTCTGAACTATCTTTTGTTTTTCATCTTTAACACTTGCATTTGACCCATATTTTCTCTTACATTACAGATGGAATGTAACTCTGGCAACTTCTGAAATTACCTGAAGATGCACTACCATTCCTTATGAAGATGTTCATTAGGCTCTAGAATTCCACATTTTATTTCAGATAGGTATCTCAGCCCTAAATTATTACCAGATACCTCTAACGTGCCAACTTTCAAAGTCTTCCTCAAGCATCCTGGCAAAAGCAGACCTTAACTAGAGTTTTGAAAGAGTGAGACATGGCTTACTCGGTTTCACTGTTTACCCCTGACTACAATAATCCTTTACAACTCTTTGGAACTTTTATCTCAACAGTGACGAACGTAAATTACTAATTTCACTAGGAATCCAAAATACAGCTTGGAGTATTTTTACAGTGCAAATTATAAAAATTACTCCATATACGTAGCTGCATAAGCATGTTACAAAGCATAGAAAGTAATGAAGTTTTATCTATTTGAGGCCTCAGTGCCAAGACTCAGATCCATCCTTAGTATTATTTCAAAATCAATTTCTTTTAAGGTGATTCTTGGAAAAGCAAGCTTTGATGTTTTACCAATTGTTTTCCATCTACATAGGAGAAATCAAAAGCTATTAAGCCAACTACAGGAGTTTCCAGTTTGTCTGTAGCCATCTCCTCATACAAAGTAGCAATACAATGATAAAAGCTGCTCACTATGCATGACACTGAATACACTTACATTACAGAACTGTTCTGCCTTATGGCTAGTCAGCTGTGGTTTTATGTTTTCCATTGTACAAATTCTGAAATACAACTGAGTAAAATGCTAAGGTACTGTGCCCATTAAAGTATTTTTATAAAGTTGGTTACAGAAAGTAAACTTGGCAGAACCCTGAAAACATTAACAAGTACCCTCATTTTTTAACATATTGCACATGACTGTTTTACAGAGATAGCATCTTATAAGTTCCATTGTTGACAGTCAGATTTCTTCAGCTGAAGTCAAGCAAGAAAAACAGTTTTTAACTGAACGGGCATCATTCAAATGTGTAAGAAACAAAACCTAGATTCTCAGCTGTAAAGAGAAAATATCTGCCAATACCTGAAAAAAACCCAGGTACTGAAAAAGTACAGTACTGTATATAAATAATTAATAACAAATGCATGCTGACTGTACCACTTATAGTCCCTCATACAATAGACAGGGAATCATTATTAGTCTTGAAGAAAGGACAGTTAAATAATGGTCCAGAACAGAGGCAGATCTATCACGACTTGTGAAGCCCACCCAATTCAACACCATTTCTTTAGTCCAGTGCCTAGGAACTCACCTTTGCTTTTTCACTGGGTTCACTGGTTGTGCCATAAGGAGTGTTATGCAATTCCTTCGAGACAACACATAGAAATTCAGCCTGATCTTCATTGCCATAGTTATAGGAAGAACCAATACTGACCAGCTGAAAGATGGAAAAAAAAAAGTTAATTGTATTTCCACAGAAAACAAATTCCACAAAGTCTCATGATTAGTACAAACAGTCCTTTCCTCAGACTGTAGGTTGTGCCTGAAGCATGATTCTCCACTCCAATGCAAATACGTTTTGATGCTGACAAATACACTGACAATACACACTCTGATGATAAGATAAACACAGCTTTTAAAAACAATTACAGAATTAATGATTTACAGTTATAATTATCCTGTGAAAGAAAAGGCTGTGGAGGCAGGACAGTGGAGAAGTAGCCTGTTCCCTGTTTCTGTTATTTACTGAAAAACTTCCTATCTTGCAAAGTGAATTTTTAAAGTTTGTATGTGGTATCTTAATGTGGCATGATTTAACATGTGAATGGCTGCATGCAGGAACCTCTTTAGCCTAAGGGGATACCCATCACTACTTACAGAATAATGGTATTTCTACTAAAACATATTTTGAATGAACAAACACAATATTTGCATCTAACTGGAAAACAGCAAGACACAGTATGGCGGGACATCAAGATTAACATCTGAGATTCATACATACTGCTACAAGGAAGCTAATTAAAGAAGCGCTACAAGCAGAAGCCATGTGTAATGAAATGTGACATATTTACAAGTTTCCAGAGTCTCCATACTGAATGATAAATGACAATTTACTGAGAAAGAATATCCTCAACATCAGTACTACTTCTTACGCAGCATGCTTATCAAATGGCAGAAACTGTCTATCTTACACACAATACACTTACCTAATGCTAGAAGCTTTACATAGCCTGCGTTTTTAAGCCAGACTCAATTAAGATGTAGCTGGTTCATTTATTTTAAAGCTTTATTTCAAAAGCACAATATAATGTGTGATTGACAAGATAATATCAGATCTACTGACACAGATCAAAGTCCTAAAAATCAACCCGTTGCACAGATACACTGTATAAATTTGTCACTACCCAAACTATATTGAACCTATCTACGAAATCACCACACGCATACAATAAGACTGCCCTACTCCTCAATCTCTACTATACCATTAAAGTGCTCTAGAAATGGCTACATAGAAAAGGCCTAACTTATTTTTTTCAGGGCAACAGCACTTAAAACACTGTATTTATCTCTGTAAAGACAAATAGTGTAGTACCATTAGTCTAGCAGAACACCAAAGAGAGTAAAGGATCTGTTAAAGCATGAAAGATGAAGACAAAATCCTGATCCCGAGTTTGCACTTAAGGGATAAAATTATTCCCCCAACAAAAACTGAAGTTAGACCAAGTTTAACAGCAGCTTCCATATAGCACTGTCAGAAGAAAGCAAAGCCTCACTGTACTTTCTAAGGAGAGAAGAGAGATGTTCAGATGTTCTTGCAAGCACTTCCACAGACGGACAGAGCCAATGTCTACAAAGAGCAGCAGGCAGTGTGTCTGCATAATGAATCCACTTGATGCCAGGCCTCGGCAATGTCAAAGTTTTTGGAGCCTGATGATATTACAGCATACAAGGTGCAGCCTTCCATGAGCAGTACTGGCCATCAAACTTCATCACACTCAATTTACGTACTTTAACTACACTGAGTGTGATCACCAGAAACCTTCCCTCCCTCCTCCTCTTCCTAACATCCCTTTAGTTCTGCAAAATATATACACAATCAAACTGATCAAAAATTAATGTGCTAAAGACATTTTTTCAACCAGAACTATGTAATGAGGTTACAAACACCCAGTTTTTTTAGAAGCACCAATGCATATAAAGGCACCATTTACCTTGAGATGTTAAGTCAGCTAATCTTTCACAATGAATACTCTGCAGTCTGCACCATAATGTATTTGTGTAATATAGAATCAGAAAACCCATAGAGTAACTAGTTTCTTAGTTGCACAATACGGACTAAGAAAGTCTACTGAAAAGCTGGAAAATCAACCCAAATTTACGTCATATATTGAGATGATTTGTTGATTGTCTTCCCTATCAACAAAAATATCATGCACAAATTTTCAGAAAAAAATAGCAGCTAAGTTAAACTAAACCCAACAAAGTGGTATAACGTTTACGGTATACATTATATAGCAATTACAAACCATTTAGTACAAAAACAGCAACCGCTTCAATTATTAAGGTAAAAGGTAGGACATTAAACAGCATTTTTAACCCACTCAAAGGCTATAAAACATTTAGAAAACTTGCATACATATTTAAATAAAGCCATGCAAAATTCACCTTCTCTGAAGAGAAGTTTGAAGAATAAAATTCAAGCATACAACTTAATTAGTATACAGTTGACTCTTCTTCTTGCAAAATGGCAACAACTCGATATCAGGTAAACTATGATTAACTACCAGAAGGAAAAATACTTGTTTACTTATTACACTCCAAAGAAATAAATGACCTCTATGAAAGTAGGTATCACCCAAGATTCAAACATCAGCCAAATCATCAATCCTGTTTCAACCAGGTTGACAGATCCTCAGTTGATGGCTACTAACAAATGCTCCATAATCTAACCACGCAAGTTAACCTTTTGCACATAAGTCTTTTTAGGAGATATGGCAGATTGAATACTTTTAGCCAGTTGGATAGGACTATCGATTTAGTGGACTGCAAAACATCTAATGACTTTTTGCCATACTGATCAGTTGATAAAGTCACTTTTGCAGAACCTGACCCCAGTTCTTCAAAACTCCAATTCACGATGTTCTCATAAGCAGTTTCATTTGTGTGCAGATAAAAATGTGTAATTTGCATAGTAGCAATTGTATGCTAGAAATTTCATTGTAGCTTTCTGAAATGCATCAACAACAAGATTGATGGCAGAAAAAGAAGCAATGGAAAATGATTGCAGATTAGAACTGAACTGTTTTGGCAGTAACTGAGATCAGAAATAAAGCACTGTTTTAGGCACTCCTACTCCAAGTCACTTTATTATTCCCAGTACTGGTGACAACACTTTAAGAAGGATGCTGATAAACTGGAAGACCCCCCCTGCCATGTCTGTCTGCCCCCACACTACCACCCCCATCCCACCTCTCAAAAGAAGCCACAACAGATCAGAGTAACCTGAGGTATGAAAAACAGGCCAAATGATTTCAGATTATCCAGAGTACTGTTTCTCAGACTTTCTGAATGGACAAACTGCTTCAATGTGGCTTAAATGACGCAGAACNCACATATCTATTTTTCTTATTTTTCTGCATTGGTTTATCCCTTCCATGACTTGTTTCATTACACTCCTTACTAAAGCACTGTGATCCTGTTTAAGCATCCCTGTGAGCCGCAATAGTGTAAGAACTGAGGATAGGAAAATGCCAATGCTACTTATCACAGAAAATTCATTAGATAAGGATCCATTAACCATTTGCATGGAATAAGGGTGATGGTACCAGTAGGCTGTCAGCTACAGCTAAAAAATGGCAGGAATGAAAAGCAGTATTACTTTCATTATTATTAAACCAACAGAAATATAGTTATTGCTTGATGTGCCAAGAGAAGTCACAATTTTCCTGAAAAGACAAAGAAATCCCAACAAGGACTTTCCTGTCTCACAACAAGGAAATTATTTTTGAAGTGAACTAATCTCATGCCTAACTGAACTGAGACAGATCTGAAAACCAGACACATTTCAGTAACATGCCTATCCAGATTTGCTATACTGGTTTAATAATATTGACTCAAAATCTATATAGTACATTTACCAGACAAATCAGCAATAGTATTGCCATCTCAGATAACCATTCCAGCTTGTACAAACAGCAGCCCAGTCTTCTTCTTCCTCTTCTTCTTCTTCTTCCTCTGCTTACCACTGGAGCTACTCATATTAACGAAGTCTTCTACTTCACCACTAATAATTTCCTTCTCTATTTTGTGATTGTCTGATTCTCAAAACCAAGTAAATTCTGTAACAAGTATTCTCAAACTGTAGTAAAATATATATTCTTGTACTTTGAATATTAGTGCCTCTATTTCAGATGTGGTGAACTTCTTGTACACTAGAAAGCTTGAAAAAATGGTACCTTTTTTTTTAAATTATACTATCAGCTAATAGAATTAAAGAAAATTCTCCACTCCATTTTTTTGTACAGAATCAAGCTGTATGAATCTAAGAATGGACTCTATGACTTTTAGACATATAATGCATTTCTTCTGCCCTCCCAAAGGATTTGCAAAAGGTTATGAAGATATACACACATCAGCTCTTAAAACTCAGCACTGATGACTGACACCAGGCCTCAAAGAATATTTATTTCAGGTCTCTTAATGCAATAGTTAGACTTCAGAGCCTAATTTTTTTTCAAATTATAATTTTTATTTTATTTTATACCTGCATCAATTTCTTCACTGTCTTCTCCACCTTCCATTTTATAATGCTGACTTTTACTTTGAGCTATCTAGGACATGAACTCGTGAATAACATCATGCTGCCTGTACCCTACACATCCCTAACAAGCCACAATTCTTCCTCTGTTGCCAAAGTCTGAAAACGGCACATTTCACATTCCAAATGTTACCTATACAACTGCAAGAAACAGACAGTGCTTGGTACATTGAAAGCAGATTCTGGAATAAAGCTGGGTAACAGCCTAAGTTTCAAACCTAGAATTGCATGATTAAGTGTCCATATATAGTTATAGGTAAAGCTTTGTGTTTATTAAGCCATTTCACTATCACGTTACCTTCGTAATGTTATACTCATCTTTCAGACAAAATAACCATACATGTTGCAAGAAAAAGAGCAAGAACTCCAGGCATTTTATTGGTGAAAAAACTACAGAGCACCACGTTCCCAAATAAATTCACATCAAAATGCGGCACAGATATGTAAAGAACTGGAAACTGCCTCGAATGTTACTGAGAGCAAAAAATCCTTCCCAAACTCATGAATATTTGGAAGTAACACAGCAATCAAAAAAGCAGAACAAGGGGAGAAGGAAGGATGAAAAAAAAAGAAAAGAGAATGAATGAAGCTAGGATTCTCCATTTGGATTTCAAGAAAATTTCCCAAGATGGAAAAAAAACCCAAAACAACAAAAAAATAAAGCCAAGGAAACACACAGGATGTTTTTTCAACTGGAGACAAGACTTAAAACTGTTCATTTTTTTCTTCCCTCACTCTTCCATATTTTACTTATAAAAAACTCCTGTTATTCATTATTCCTGTTTGAACATATCCACCTAGAAAAACAGTTAAGTTCAGAGTTACTAGAAATAAAGGGTTCAAACTCAGAACTTAACGTTGGTGGATGAAATAATCATTGTCCCAGTTTACCAGAAATGTCCCCTTCTGAATCCAGTGAACTCAAAGATATATTTTAAGGGCTCCCTAGGTTTGAATTGTACCTCCTACTTAACAAGTATGGATCAAGGTCTGTTAACCTGGGAGGAAAATTTAAGGAAAATAAGTTATCTACTGAGGAGGTAAGAACTCTTCTTAAGAAAAGCCTTTAACTAAATAACCAAGGGATTTTTGTTTGGTTGTTTTTCTATTATTTTTACAATGTGGACATTCATAATGTGTAATGAAATATCATGAATGTAAATAAAAGCCAGTCACAAATACACACAAACTACTATGTGCTGTACATCCAGAAAAAAAGTGGAATGATTTGAAAGCAGCAGAAACACAAGGAGGCCAAGCATATCAGTGTGAGGGCAAAAAGAATGGTGTGACACACCTCACTGCAGCATTTCTGGAAGCATCTCTCTTCCCCTTTCACTTCCCGTGACACTATCAGCAGAAACTCTGACTGCTGAGCCCGGCCACAGCTGTACTGGGAACCTATACTGACAAGCTGAAATAACCAATCAAAGCAAAACACAAAAAGAAACCTTTGTAAAGCTGAAGCACATACCATTATCCAAATTGTACAAGTAACAGATGAGCTCAAACGTTCAGGTAACATTTACTCGCCACTACAACAGGTTGCTATCAAGCTACAACTTTCATTTCAACGTAAAATTTACTGAGGCAGTTGCAAAGCCCTTTCTAATTTAAAGGGAAGTTAAGAGTTACTGATAAGAAGACAGAAAACTCCCCATATAACTGTGTTGTAGCCAGCTACTTTGAAAAACAAAGTTTGGTGCAATATGAAAGTGAGCATTATTTTCCTGTCGTACATAGACAACTGGAGAAGGTAACATGGATATAAGACTGGAAGGTGTTACGTAAAGCAATATATAAAGCCTGGGTATTAAAGAACTTCATCTTGTTCCAAATACTGATAAAATACAGCTAAGGAAACATAAGAAGTCAACAAGAGGAAAAAAGGTTGAGTGGTCTAGATTAGTTTTAGAAGGAGTAATTTACAGAAGATCCAAGAAAAAAACTGGAGTGTAAAAAATTGTCTTGTTCCCAAAAAAATCACTACCAAGAACATTAAGTCAAACGTCTAATAATTTGAAGTTCAACCTCAGCTAAATTTCTCAACCTGTTATTACATAACATATTTTACCTTAATAACACATGGCAATTCCTAGCCCGTTTAAATTAAAGCATAGCCTGTCGGTGCACTTGAGAGAGATCAGAACTTTAAATTAAAGTGTGAAGAGTTAGACAACAATTGTCTATTCTGAGTAAACTGGAGATTGCGACAGATGAGAAGGCCGATGAATAGTAAATTGATACACATCCTTATGTGAATAATTTTGAAGAGAGCAGTTAAATACCATCCTCCTTATACAGTGAATATATTTAAGACTGCATTATGGTGACAGGTTATATTAAATATTAACATTTACATGACCAACACTGCTGCTGTCTAAAGTCTTTGTATTTAGCTGTTTCTTATAGTCTACAGTTTTTTATTTTGCTGTATTGCCAAAATACTGGTTTTTTTCTGTTTGCCTAAATAGGTAACAATTGAAGCTAAAAATCCTCTACAAAATAACCCACTGAAATCACAAAAGTGGGGCAGCATCATTTTTGGTAATAGATTTTGGACTGGCTCTAATGCATAATTGCACTGTTCTAGCAGAGCTCTCACATGTGTTCTTTGGAAAAGGGCATCAATACATCTGCATAAGTGCACCAACAATTCAGCATTTTCCGCTCCTATTTAAAAACCACATCCAATCATATTTAACAATAAAATTTTGACATGCTAAGCGTAAAAAAATATTTTTTTCAAAATCAACCACTTGAACATATATATGCAGCTCAGAGCACAAGGACTCTCAATATGTAAGAATATCACTCCTCTGAAAAAGCTGATGATTCCATCTTTTTTCACATACACAACATGGTGGGTACTGCCCCAAAGATTGCTTCTGAAAGAAAGCATGCTGCTGAGCAACATGGGCTAGTGTTAGAAGATATTAACAACAAAACTGTTTATGCACAATATTCTAATCCTGTTTCAAGTGAATGATGTCTGCTACAGGCAGGTCTGCAGTACAAAGGAGGGAATGGCCTAGTGTAAGGTAATCAGATGGTAAATATTATGAGATCATACAGCTGTTGTGTTTACTTCAAACTATGTGTCTAAAAGTGTGCAACAGGAGAGAGCGAGGAAGTAGGGAGAAAGCTGGATGAAACAAGGATGTAATGTCCAAGAAAACCACTGGATTCTTCCAGTTCTAAGAAATTATAATAGGTCTTTCAGTCATTGCACTATCAAAGCAGTATTACTCCCAAACACAATAACCCCAGAGGGTTTAGGATAGGTAAAAGACATGGTGTCATTTAATCAGCTAAAAAGTAGAGGAGCTCTACTTGTAATGAAAGATAGTTTCTCATGACAAAGAAGAACATTGAATGACCTTTTTCAATGCACTGGCCAAAAAACAGTCATGTGCCTTAAGCGAGAGTTTTTTTCAGGGACTTAAACAACATTTAGCTTCTGGCACAGCAAACAGACCTGGTAATACTTGAAGCGGAGTACTGAAGCATGAAAAGCTTTCTCTGTAGCAGTTTAGTCTATTTGCTCATGGCTGTCTCCATGTCATTAGCACTTTACACATTTTATCAAACATAAATAAAATGTTCTCTTTTACCTTTGTGTCATGAACATTTTTTAAATGTTGCTTTGTTGTGTTATTAGAGTGAGACTGCACAGGATAATGGGCTCGTGCTTATTTCAATTTCTCCTATAGTAGGCATCAGACACTGAAAAAGGTGCTAGCAGATGAACACTTGTGTTTCAGAGTTAACAGATTCATTGCTCCAATGCAGTTTAAATATTCTGCTGGATTAGGAATGTGAAGGGTGAAGAAGCTGTACAGTTAATTTCTTACTTACAGAGATTATCAAAGATAACAGAGAGATCTTGCAATTTTACAGTGTGTTCTTGAATGTACACACAAAGCTATTTTAATGCACTGCAAAGAACAAAAACATTCACATAGCTCACAGCTATCAAGCTTCACATCCACACAGCTAAAGTTCACGTTCAAGTCCAGGTACAAGTTCACCTTGTACCTTGTGTACAAGGTTTTTTTGAAGAACCACTCTTTGGGCCTGGCAAACTTTTATCTCCCAAGCTCATCTCTTTCACCTAGAGCTCTTCATATCTAACCTACCCTTCATATAAACTTGTGTTGGTTAATTCTGGTTGATTCACCCTTCAACTGCTCATGTGTAGACACTGAAGAACTACATTTCAGACGTTGCAGATGTTTTTATAGAAAGTCAGCAAAATTTACCTCCTGGAAAGCTACTTTTTTTTTTTTTTGTTCTATGATAAATGCAAACATAAATATCACATTTAACTTAGCTGTGTATGTTCATCCAAATTCTAAAAATGTCCGAATTTAAAAAGATACATGGAATTTGATTTATAGTCCCCTTTCACAAAACTCATTTTTTAGACAACTATGTAACTATATCCCATACAGATTTTTTACCTGTTCAAATTTCCAGCCATCGGACATTGTAGAAACCATTTGAGTGAGTTCTTCTTCCTGGCACTGAAGCACTCTGTACACATGTTTGACTGGCACCTTCAAGAAGAAACAGAAGATGCTCAATAGGGCATGGAATTCACTATGTTTGTGACTTGTCTGAAGTTGCTCTTACTCTCTAGAAATGGTAAGCAACACCACTTTGAACCCATTCAGAGCAATGAATAATTAGGACCATTTTAGCTGAGACCTATAGTAAATGCTATCAGAGCAACCCTGTGATCCCACAACCTGGCTTCAAGAGAAATTTGGCAACATGAGTTTGTAATAGACTCAGTTACCAGGGAAGCCTGAGTAGCAGAGTTAAAGAACAAACTGTATCATATTCAGTTTCATAGAGAATATGAGCTGTTATGAGGAGAGGCAACCTTCTCAATCACAGAGTATTACAACTAAAGAAAGTAACTTTGCTACAAAAACATATGACAGGAGCTAAATAGCATCCGTATTTATGCTGCATAAACATAATGTACAAACAGCAGTTATACCATAGTTAGGCAATCACCTCATATTCAGAGCATCTTAAAAGTAAGTGAGAAAGATATGTCCCACAAAAGCTGTTCTCTAAAATAACTATTTCCAGAAATTATATTATGACAAATTCTACTATTACCAGACGTTTTTGAACAATTACTTACTGAATGTTTTCAGTTTTTGAATGAGATCTGTGAACTCTGTAAGCCGATTGGCAGCAATTAAGAATATTAATCTTGGTATACTAGTGGTTCCAGATCATGCAGTGATGGAGGCAGCCATTCAGTATCTTACTGGGGAAATCAGCAGTTACATAAAAAAGCAAACTGAACCCACTCACTACTTGTCAAAGAACAAATAATCAAAAGCACGTGAGAAAACAGCCTCACCTGTGAGATTTTGCTGTCTCTTTCTCTTATTTTGTCCTTTACCAATTTTATTAGAGATGTGATATTGTAGAATTCAGCCTCTTCCAGTACACCTAGTATGAAAACATTTTTTGGAAAGAGAGTGTAACCAAAGAATCCAGGCCAAAATCACCAACCAGTTAATAAGATTATCCTCTCAACAGCTACAGAAAATTACTTATTTTTTCTCTATGGTAAGATAATTTATCAACCTAACGATTCTGGCTTCTTTCAGGTACATGTAATTCAAAGTTTAGCTCATTCTAAAAAATTGTCCTAAAAATATCCCAAAGAAAAGTGGTGCCATTTCACATAAAGAATGAGGCAGGAAACAAAAAAATGTGCACAGATAACGTTCCACAGGAGACAGACAGACCACCATACCTCAGGCCCTGCCTCAGGATGAAATGCAAAAGAGAAATTCAAATAATCCTACTGAAAAATCTCTGCAGCTGCTAGCAAGCAGAAAATTTTTCTTCCCGCCATTTTAGATCTTAGAGTCTGAAGCAAAAGTTTAAAGATACATACTGCTTCTACTCACATGTTCAAGGCTTACCTGTTCACACACAGTATGCTTAACAATGCACATGGAAATTGTATTTCATACTATTTCCTCCTAGTATTGTCAAATTGTATTTCTCTTTGATAAATTCCTTTAATGTACTATCAATACAGTTTTATTACTGTATGCTTTAAAGCAGTCATCCTCCATTAGGGTAAAATTGATGCAAACTGGACGCAAGGAAGGAGAAGTTGGGGACAGAACTTCACTTTTAGTTTGCTTTACATCTTCTAAAGCTTGTTTCCTAGGCAGCATTCTTTTGTTTAAAGAGGACTAAACCCAAATATTTCAGAGTCATACAGGAAAGATACAAGATTACACAATAAAAGGCATCTCCCCTCTTGTTTGAATATTTGTGTTCCAGCTGAGAATGGGGGTTGTGAAATCAGGAATCATACTCAAAACACTCAAATAACCCCATATACTATAAATTCATAATACCTATCAGTTTTGCTTGAAACAGATCGAAATGCTACACGGATGAAGGTTTGCCATCTTGTTCTAAATTAGTTTTAGTGACTCAAAAGAAGTGACAACAATAAGCAAGTGTCAAGCAAACAGGATATTTAGAAATGTCTTACCTTCCTCAGCAAGGTCCTTGTTAATAACCAGTTTCCCGTGTCTGAGATAGTTCAGTACTGGCCCAAAGTAGGTTGGGTCTCTGTCTATTAAATAGGCACCTGTTTCATCCTAGATTAGAAAAACAAACAAACACAAACCAAACAAAAAACCCAAAACAAAGCAAGAGAACACCAAAGCCCAAAACAAACAAACCAAAAACCCCACAATGATTTGAACACCCAAGTGGGAACTGCAAGCTAATATTCATCTTGCAGTGAGCAGGTATTCAAATGTAGCCACATCCCTGAAAGCCGGATTTATTAAAGACAATAAAAGGAATTTTTAAACAATGTAACTGTAATTGTATCAGACTGATCGCTCAAATCATCCAATACACAACTTCTCTTACCTGATCAATCCCCCCAACCCCTTATCAATGATTAACACTGTCGGCATGAAAGATCTAAGCAGTAAGTGAGAACACTGAAAATTAAGGTTAAAAATAGCACTTTAAACCAGGAAATTTTGTTTGGGAACCTGGAGAGTCAGAACAAAGGCTACATTCTAGCGAGCTTCAAATACCAGTTTTTCCTTTTTCTTTTAATTGAACTCAAACAAACCTAATTCTTTTTAACCTCAACACTTTGCTCTAAAAATATTCAGTTTTGTCTTCGCTCAGATGTACAAATACTTGCAGGGTACTGAGAACTGCTGTGCAGCAAGCAAGGGTTGTACATGCATCTTCAAAAAAAAAAAAAAGTACACTGAAATTGCAGTTCCTACCTACCTCATGCAGACAATGAAGGAACAGATGAATAGATCAAACTAACTAAACCAACAGACTACAGCATTTTGTGAATTGCAAAACAGTTCAAGAAATTCACCTGCAGAGTTGATATTCTTGACAAAGAGATAAAGAAACAAAATTGGTACTTCCCATGTTATTTAGAATCTGTGTGAACCCCTGCAATCAAGACAGTACTGACATACTTGGTGCTGGCCAGAAGTGTAAGGAAGATTCATAGAAAGATTTCTAACTGATCCACTGCTCCTTTCTACTACCAAGTGGATCCCTGACTGTATTAATCCGTTACTACATACGGTTTTGGTGCAATGGACAGACTACAGATATATACTGGAGAGATCTGGCAGCACCCCAAATACTTCTAAACTTATTTTTAGTATTCTAGTAGTTTACGGGAGATACTCAAAAAATCATTATTACCAATAACCCTAGCTAACTTTGGATCATACTCCCTCAAAACCATAGGTACTAGTGATACTTGCTCTTCCATATGAAAGAAATTCTACTGACTCAATCCTCTGTATTTGAACATTAATGCTTATATGTAAAGGTTTGATTACTGAACTGTGATACCTGAAAACTCTCTCTTACTCAATAGTACCTAGAGTTCCTAAAATGTTTCACTGGAATAAAAGATGGTGGATGTATTTTCAAGCACACAGATTTAATAACTGCACTTGACTAACCAGGATTGGTAGAATGTAGAAAGATCACAACTTGAACTACAAAAGCCATAAACCCTTCCTAAAATTACAATTAAATGCTTTACACACCTAAACAATGTCATTTTAGAAGAAGTGGTGTATGATTTTGTATAAAATTAACTTTTCAAGAAAATGCTAACTTATTAAAACATGCTGTCAGTTAACCTACACTCAGACCAGACAATGCTTGCTGAAGTCTAATCACAATTTCTTCTGATCTAAGCTCATGGTCTCACAAAAGCAAGACTATGCATCAAAATCAGGAGATAGATGAAGTGGTATAGTTTTAATATTTCATCTATAAATATATTTACATTGCCAAAACACTTCAAGAATGAACAATCTACATATACAACCCAGAGAAATTAAAATAGCAGACAAATTATAAGCTGAAAAGTATTATTTAGTAAAAGAACAGAAACCAGTGAGGTTGGAAAGGAAGATACAAAACAGATAAAAAGAAACACTGTTTTAAAGAAAAAACACCCCAGTACTTGGTCATCCTTTGAACTGCATTAAGAAACATAGGGCTTACAAAACTGGAAGTCTTCCCAGTTATGAAAAACAGATCTCTAGAAATAATCTTCTTCTTTAAGATGACTGTGATTTTTTACACTGCAGTGTTTTCTCACATCAACTTCTGAAGCAACACCAGTCATCAGCTCTATGCCACTACAGAGATAGAGAGGTGGGTCATGGAAGCAAAGGCAATAAAAGCTTCAAATGAAATCTTAAGTAAGAATGGCTACTTCACTCCTTGCACAAAAGGCCTGAACTTTTTATTTTTAGGTTACATTATCCAAAATTGGTTTTTTCTGAGTTGATTTCTATATACTAAACAAGCTTCCAACAAAACCACAAAGGGAAAAAGCTGTGTCAGGCCTTCTCTTTCAACTTCCACCTTATGAGAGGTCATACATGAAAAAAATACCATCTCAGTAGTGTAATAGTTTATGAAGCATTTCAGACAAAAAGGTGTCTTGAAAAATAATAAAAAAGAAGGCACACCAAAGTCCCATAATTTTTGCTGTAACAAGTTGTTTTTTTTTTTTTCTCCATTAGTAAATATCAACAGGTAAAGAACTCGGGCTAAATTTTAACAGTGTGCAACCCAAATTCTGTCAACAGGATTCACTTTAGCATCTAAATTCCATGTAAAAGTTGCTTACCCAGATTACAGACATAAAAATATGCATCAATTAACATTAAGTGGAGGATGTGTGTCTTGAACGTTGACCTTACAGCTCAGATCCGGTACACACTAGCACCAGGGAGTCAAGACCCAAATGATGAACCAGTCAGCTAGGAATATTGTAACTGGAATAATGCACAAGCAAGCGAGGCAAAAAGTTACTTCCTTAGCATCTTCCTATACAAAATGCCTGATCACTCCTCCTTTTGAGTGAGCTGCTTGAATATCCTTCAATGTATGCTAAGCACTTCAAGTTGAAATCACTAAGAAAAGCCGATTACACTAGATCTTTAAGGATATTTATGTAAACATAAATCCAATACAAGCTGATGCAGAAGCTCAGTCATTTGCTCCACCTAGTACTCTAAAAATACAGGTCATAAGTCTTTCAGAATATTATCAGGATGGGTTTCATCCACATGTACATGAAAACACACCGTATTATCACATCTAATTAGCATTTTGACACTTTTAATATAAACAGTTTTATTGTAAGATAAAACAATAAATTGCAAACATGATCCAGTGGGATCTGGACAATTTAAAGAGGTAGCTAGTTTGCACAGACATAACTAGCTGTAGGCTTGCTAGCCTAAGTATTAATAGACTTTGATGTCCCTAGCTATGCAATTTCCTCTGCTGACTAGCAAATTGTTTTTCTACAGGCTTTGAGCAAGTTTGAATCTTTACTGGCACAACAAGCGTATTGTGAAGCCATTTCCCAAATGTCAAGTGAATACCAGAAATGTCAGAAAAACCTATATTCTAATAAGGTTTCCAAGTTTTCTCTCTTTTAGACGTATTTTATACAAACAGGTGTTAATGTTTACCAGAACAGCAGCAGAAATTCAAGTTTCCTCTCTATTCAGTATAGTCACATCACTCCACACCTAGAGGAGTTTCATGCAAATGTTGACTTTCTTCATAAGAAAACTCAAAATGAATGCACCAGTTGTCTTTGTGCATCCAATCCTAAACTGCTAATCACCCGACTGTATCTTTACCCAGTTCTACTTTTGCATTACATTTTTCTCTCAAGAGTTTTTACTTCATTGTCTGTAAGCTCTAGGCCTTTATCATACATGCTTATAAGGACACAATACAGAAGGCAGCATTGCCCACATACAGTGAAGACTGCATTTGTTTATTACCACTCTCCCACCCTAATGTTTAGTTCAAGTTACAAACACCATGGAATTTTAGAGGAAACGTAATAACTTGCTCTTAAATTTTCAATCACCTGGTTTATGGTATCAGTGGAAAGTCAGTGTAGCCCACAATCACCTTCCTTTGAAAAATACTGACCAAAACAATTAAATGATCATGTATTCCAATTGCAAATGCTTTCACTCAGTCTTTATAGAGATTGAGGCTCAAAGGAATCATAATGAACATAGCCTGATCTGAGTGTAAAACACACAAAGAACTCAATATATTAACAGTGAAATTTAACCTCTAGAAAGTCATGGTGAAACCTAACCATTCCAATAAATAATTACTGTCACTGCTAACATTATGTACTTTCTAGAAAGGACATCTCTAGTTTGACACTTTGCTAGCTGGATTTCACAATACCTTTGCTAGACTGAACATGCTTTAGTATTAGATTTCTTGTCTCCATGAATGTACATCTGGACTGAGAAGTGACTCCTTAAACTTCTTGCCAAAAAAAGTTTTGTTCTTTATAACTTTTCACCAAATCAGATTTCACCTTGTGACTAGTTACTGACCTGCTGTGACCTTGAATTGTGGATACTAGAATCCAGTACAGGATTCCAGTAGGACTCAAAAGGTGGACCAAATACATATGCCTCCATAATCCCATTTAACAATCTCCCCAAGAACTGCATTAAAGCACTAGTTGAAATATCATAAGCTTATTTCCAATTAATTATCTTCATTGTGACCAATACTGGATCTGGATACACTCAGAATTCATGCCACCAAGCTCTTGGCTCAAGGCTTTATGCTCTTAACACCACTATTTTAAACAATGACATCATTTACATATACTGAACAATCAGAAGCTCTGATAAAGGCAGCAATATGCAGAGAAATACAGTAATATTTGGTACTAAATCTGGATTTACAAATAATTGTCTCCCCTATCCTCTATGCTTTTTAAATATTGAAGTATTGAATTTTTCACAAACTGTGCGGCCTAAAAACTTTGAGTGGCTGCAGACTAGCAGCACTCATCAAAACTACACCAGTAACGCAACCCACCCGACAAGTCAGAAACCTCAAGGATAAATGAAGTGTATCTGTTACTTCTTAGAATAATGGCTACAATTTAGGTAGTTCTTAATGCTGACAGTAAAGGTTGTGCTACCAGGAAGACTTTGATTTTTCTAAACCACTCAGTGCTTGCGTGCTTCCTTCTCTAATAGATTGTATGACTAGAAAGGCATTAAAAAAACTCTAGAAAGGCATTAAAAATCAAGTATGAACACTACTGCCAAAATCTTATGAAGAAACTTTGACAATCTCCTTGCTTAGGGGAAAGTTAAAACAGTCTGAAGGTTAGAACAGTTTGCAGAAGAAAAACTGGTATATAGCTAAAATAGGAAGATGCTGAGACAGGAAAATATATGTAAATCATTATTAACAGTAATACGGTAAAAGCATTAAATTAGTTAAACAATGATGAAAAGGAGAGCAAGGCTCTGCTTGACTATTTTTATGTATTCATCTCCAAACCAAGATTTAAATACTATGGAAAACAAATCCTATTGTGATTGGTAAGTATGACCACTACCACTCTTTCATTTGCTGAAATGATTCTCTGACAGTTTCAAACACAAAGTTGTGCATGACACTGTGAAACATTAAATTCAGATAATCAATGTCACTATCTTATTCCATGAAACACTAGTTTGGCCACAGGGTGTGCCAAAGGTTAATCTTTCTTCCATTAGAAGTGGAAACATACCTGACAGCAAGAGACAGGCTGCTCCGTCCTATTCAACATTAGTACCTGAAGGTACTTTAAAGGCCATCGTGCTACCTTTCTTGAAGCCTGTCAGTTCTTTACAGCAGCAAGCATTAAGGAAATCATAGAATCACTGAATATCCTGAGTTGGAAGGGACTCACAAGGATCAAGTCCGACACCTGGCCCTGCACAGCACAGCCCCAACAATCCCACCATGTGCCTGAGTTCTGTCAAGTTCATGGCTTGGGGCCAGGACCATTCCCTGGGAAGCCTGTTCCAGCATTCAACCAACCTCCATGTAAAGAACACTTTCCTGACACATGCAACATAAACCTCCCCTGATACAGCTCCATGCTGTTCCCTAGGGTCCTGTCACCCACTGGTCACACAGAGCAGAGATCGGTACTGCCCCTCAGGAGGAAGATGTAGACAGCGATGAGCCTTCCCTTGGCCTCCGCCAGCTGAAGAAGCCCAGTGATCTCAGCAATTTCTCACATGGCTTCCCTCTCAGAATTTTTGTGTCCCTCCTTCAGATGCTCTCTAAGAGCTTAAGTCCTTCTGATACTGTGGTGTCCAAAACTGCCCACAGGACTCAAGGTGAGGCACCCCTAGAACAGAGCAGAGGGGGACAATCCCATCCCTTGCCCGGCTGGCAGTGCTGGGCCTGATGCACCCCAGGACACAGCTGGCCCTCCCATCTACCAGGGTATATGGCAGCGCTTCATCTTTTAATTAAGAAACCTTAGAGGAATGCTTTCCTACTCTCTCTCAACAGACAGTTGACCTATCAGCAAGCCACCTACATTTTTGAATTTACTTTTATAGGTTAGTTTAAACTCTCCAAAAAAACCTCAACCAAAACCAAAGACAACAAAATAATTCCCACACCACCACACCTAAAGGTTTTTTTTTTCCTCTAACTCAGGAACATTAAGCTCTGTTCTCTATCTTAAATGTTCAAATATCCTTTCTGGAAGTTATGCCAGAAAAAATGATGACATTTACTACTAACCTCGCTGAAAAAAAAAATTCAAAATCTATATATAATAAGCAACTCCTTATTTTGAACCCATTGGTTATACAGTCAAGGGTTATAAGCTGTTCCTTTCTTTTCCCTAACTGTACTGTAGTGGAAAACGGTTTTTCGTCTGTGATGCTCCAAAATCTCTTTCAGAGCCAGCACTATATACAAATACTTTATATCTATTACTACATACCACACCAAAAAGAGGATCTTAACAATTTTTTCCCCCTACTGAGAGAGTGAATACCAAAACATTCACCCACCATTTACAATCTATGCAGAATATGCAACATTTTTCCGCAAGAATTGCTGAAAAGACGGAATACTACGCCTAAGTGAGAGATTAATATCAAAAGTACTTTACTCTGGTTCTTGTAATTGAACAAAAGGATAATGACAGTGCAGAAACAGCACAATGTCAGTGCACGCAGATATTCCATTAAAACGCTAAAACTAAACCCCGTCAGACATTTAAAAATTACACAAACGTACAAACACTACTGTGCTCTATGCTGTATTTAGGAGCACTTTTATTATTCACGAACCCAACTGCTTCGCACGACGTCACTCATTAAGCAACACTCTTCAGAAAGACTCCCTCCGCAGTAGCAGAGTGGTTCCTGCCGCCCCTCACCGCGGCGCCGGGCCCCGCGTTCCCTTCATGCCGGCGGCCGCCTGGGCAGGCGTCACAGCGGGACCGGGCACCAGCCGCAGCGCACCCTCGGCGCGGCGAGCGGGGACAGGGGAGCGGGCCCGGAGCGCGGAGCAGGCGCGGCGGGGCCCGCGCTCACCTTGTCCGAGTCCAGGTCGGGGTCGGCCTGGCAGAGGCGGAAGAGGAAGGACTTAGGGTCTCTGCAGAGCGTCTGTCGAGTGGTCAGGAAGCAGGTGCCCCCCACGTTCAACCGGACCCACTTGCCGGGACCCGCGCCGGGCAGCGGCGCCGAGCTACACCGACGGCAGGGCCCGCCCGCACCCAGGCCGCCAGCCGGGGGCACCGGGAACTCACAGTGGTTCTCCGCCGCCATCCTCGCCACCGCCGGAAGGGGCCGCCCCGGCTGCCGGGCCCCGGGCGCACCGCCCACCGGAAGCGTCGGCTGGGAGAGCGCCCTGCCCCCTTGTCGCCCGGCGCCTGAGTGGCTCCGGCCCGGAGCTCCGGGAGGAGCGCTCACGCCTGCCACAGGGCTGCCATCGGGCCGGAGGCCGCAGGCCCGTCGCATGTGCCCCCTGCCCCACGGCGGAAGGAAGAGTCGGAGGCCGCGCAGAACCCTACATGCCTTTATTACAGACTACCAAGCATAAGTGAAATCCATCATCCAGTTACTAACTACACATCTACAGCACAGAGATCTGTCGAGAGGAGAATAAACAGTCATTAAATTATGAGATATGATTAAATCATCAACCAATAGAAAATTTATATAATAAAGCCAGAAAAAAGGTGTAAAATATAGTTTACAATAATTATTCACATTCAAGGCTGTACATCAATACATACAACACCATGGCCCCGAACATGAATTCAATCCAAATAATTCATATATTAGAATTTAAATAACACAGACTGAACTAGAGGCCAACAAGAGCCAGCAAATAACCTTATAAGAATAAAAATACAAAACTGTGTATCTTATATCATTGCATTATTTGCTTCTGTTTACATGAGTTCTTGGAGGAGGGGAGATTGTTTTGTGGTTTGTTAAGGAGGGGTCAGGGGTTTTATTTGTTTGGGGGAGGTTTTTCTTTTTTTTCTCTTTTTTCTTTACATCACAGTTACAGCTACAAACCAGGAAGAGCATATTACACGCGTAACTGACTGCCAACGACCTGAAAACAGCATACAACTAGCAAAACTGATTATTGCTCCTGGTTCCTATTTTTTCTCTTTTGTCAGATACAGTAATTTTAAGTTCTGCTACCTTTTTGAACATTCTCCACATCAAAGCAGTTAGTACATGGCCAGAGGAAGCTTTGTCAAATGGCAACCATCTACATTAATTGCCTCGCTGACAGACAGACTTCTCTCTTGACCAGGGACAGGACTCGAGGAAAGGGCATGACGCTGAGTCATGGGAGGTTTAAGTTACATGCCAGGAAAAGGTTTTTCACCCAGAGGGTGGCTGAACAGGCTCCCCAGGAAGTGGTCACACTACCAAACCTGCCTGAGCGCAAGAGGGTGTCTGGCACCTGGTGGGATTGCTGGGGAGTCCTGCACAGGGCCAGGAGTTGGATTTGATGGTGCTGATGGGTCCTTCCCAACTCAGTATATTCTATTTATTCTAAAGCCAGGCTATTAGGTGCTTAAGAACCTATCCAATTGTTTGTTGCATAACAGTAATTTCTTCTATGAAAGAGGAAACATTCTGAAATTATCAGTCGTAAATGAAAACATGCCATTTTGGGTCACAGAGCTATGTGTCTGTAAGCTTACTTGATCAACTGATGGACAATCCGCATCATGAGGCTTTGCAGGAGCATTTCCATTTGATTAATAAAATATTTCCATGAAGTATTATAGGCATTCAGCAAAATTTCAGATATAAATACCACACCTATTTGTGCAATTTACTAGTAGAAAGAATAAGAATGCAGAGGCCACATCTTTAGGCAGCTATTAATACACACATCCTCTCCTCAGCAAGGTGTTGAAATCAAATGTTTTGTTGACAAGCCAAATGAAGTCATTGTCTTGACTTTGCTAAATCATTCAAAAGCAAATGTACACATGGGAAATTCTCATAATTCATAATTCTTCAAAGTTCCCAGCACAAAATATATCAAGCACATTAAATTAAGCATCTTGAATGATGAAAACTGATTAGAATCATCACATATTTGTTTCAATCCACAATTCTTTCCAGACTTACATAATAGCAGATACTTCACAATTAAATCACGTCAGAAGGAGGACAGGAGAGCACAGTACTGTCTGATAGTTTGATCTCAGCATCTAAGTGCTTATCAAATGGAATCATAATAGGCAATATCAGTTTGCTCACAATGCGTCAACATCACACCTGAAGTAACTCTTCCTTAATACAAAACCTCTACAAAACTCCACTCAGTTTATCAAAGTAGTCTTAAACTTCTTGTGACTGGGCAGTAGTACTTCATCCTTTCTTAAGCTCCACACCACAGAAAAAGATGGAATAAATACCTTTCTGAAGTTCAAATACCAAACAAAGCAAAATGACAACACTATTGACCAGATTCTTCATAAATTATTGGCAATTGTTCAAATGGAAAGAGATGGAGTGCATCAACAGATTGGGCTTTCAGTAGGTCTGAAGTGAGGAGGAATCTTAAGAAGAATCTTCAAGTATGTAACAATTTTTTTTTTATGCTTTGAAAACCTTGGATTAAAAGGTGAAAAATCACCTGGCTTACGTGCAGCTCTGAAGAACCTCTCTTGCACATTGCATTCCATGAACTCCCATGAACCACAGGAGTGATCTTCAGGCCAAAGATATGAAGCTACCCCACATCGGGTATAAGCATTTAAAATGGGTACCAGCCCTTTATAGTATGCGGCACCTGTCAACACACATTTAAGTGGACAAACTGGTAAAACATACTTGAATCCATGATTGCTTTGTGACATCTCACTCTCTACTCCTGCCACCTTTCAAACCCACAGATTCCACCTATAGGCCAAGAAACAGAAATACCTCTCCCAGGAAAGTTCTAGTTCCTTCCCAAAAAAGCAATAGCTAAGTAAAACTGGATTAGGAATAATTAAGTTCTAAGTGGGGTGATGCCTGTAAGAGATGCTCACAGTTTTCTAATAACAGCATTGTCAGTTAAAAATAAAAGGATTTCTAGAATGCAAATATCAGCCTTCCAGGTACCTTCTTGCTAGCTTATTGCTACCAAGATCTGTCTGGCTGAAAGCTTTTGGTGGGCAGGATGGAAGTCTACGGAGAGATTTTCAAGGTGTGAAGAAACATAGCATTATGGTAAAATGACAAAATCTAAATATTATAGGAAACATGTTTAAGCACACCAAGACTTATACCTAGTAAACAAGACAATGGAGGTCATTTTGCCAGACTTTTTACATAAGGCCAAGTTTTGTCACACTGAACAGCAGTGGCACTGTGAACCCCTGTCACTGCCAAACTCCCCTGTGTACTGCTGGAAATACGTCTGTCTAGATCTCTATAGCAGAGACTAAATCCAAAAGTGGTAGGGTTGCCTCCAGTGGACACAACACATGGTTGGAATTTGACAGCTGGACAACAAATGGATAGCACTGCAACAGACTGAAAACACATATCATCTTGGTTAAAATGGCACATATAGCTTACTACAGACTCAGACCAAAGGTACACTGTGCTGTTCAAATTTGAGTGATAAGGAATGTACTTCTTATGTGATAAAATTTCTCATGATGCAAAGGGAACACTTTTCTGTCCTCCTCATCTCAGCCATTTACAGGACACCTTCTCTCCCTTAACACCAGACACACAGTAAGCCAGGGATTTACTTCTCTTAGGTTGCCATACATGGTGGGATACAGAAGACTACAAGAACGCAGATGGCTCCAAAAGAAAAGGCAACTGCACTGTCTCTTTTAAAGACTGGAAAAGCTGAACTGCCATCAAGTTCAGCCACAGAACAGAGTTTTTAAGAGACCAATAATAAATGTCCTTCACCCTGTACAAGTAAATATTCGACATTCATGTATTTTCTGAGAAATCTGATAAGCCACAATCTAGAAGCCATAAGCTTCTAGAAAACAGTAGCCTAGGAGTTTTTCCAACATTGTAGAGAAACCTTTCTTTGGTGGAAGGAAAAGCACACCATAGCATGACAACTCAAAATGCCAAGTAATGGTATGTGTAGTGAGTGAATATATAGGTGTGATGTTTATTCTGCGTTTAAAATGAGGAAGAAATGCCTTTGTCCAGACCTAGGTCATTCCTCTCTGCAATGTTTAGGAACACGGGCATGTTGAAAATACCACTGGGGAAGTTTTTTTTAACCACACAGGAAGTTGTGTCTTTGTAACACTACAAGAAATGTTTGACCACAAAAAATAGCCATAATTTGAAGAGGACAAAGGAGATTGATATGAAAAATATTTTCATTTTATAGATATGCTTTAAGTACCATATATTTTCCTCTTTGTATCAATATTTGCCTTTGATTTTCTAACCAGATTACTTTATTATCTATATTTCAATTGCTTACATTTTTTTCCAGAGTTCCTGAATGTTTGGCCAAGGACCAAAAATAGAATTGACATCTCATTATACAATGAGACAAAAAAAAGTCAAGTAATCAATTGTACAAAGTCTTCGCACTTCCTTCTCTACTCAGATAAATAGGTTGGCCCCACTAAAATGCACAACACATACATACCCTGGAAAAAAAACTTCTAGCCCCCATCTGCTGAAAAGGTGAAAAACTAGTTACTATTTCAATAGTAGCCTTTTCTCCTCCATACTAACTAGTTTCTCTTTTAGTTAGCATTAATTAAAAGCATGCTGGTAAGTTTACTGTCCCCTGATTAAACACACATATGACTTATATTAAAATTTAAACTTAATGTTTAAAATGCTTCAGAAGCCAACATTTCAATTTTAGAAATTTCAGTGCTATGTTCAGCATTTTACTCTCTCAAAACTTTCATCATTGGAGCCTGTCTGTCAGACAAATACATCTGATTCACTCACATAATTACTAAAGTACCACACAAATCCTGCAACCAGAACTATATTAGGAATTACACAAGGGTGCAACTGACCTGGCTACAAATGCCATATACCAATAAGTTGGAGTACTGTGAGGAAAGAAAGAGGAAAACAAAGAGGTGGTACTTAGGAGAGGCATATAAAAGCTCCCTGATGAAACACAGTTTAATGATAATCTGAGAGTCACAGAAAACTCCAGCCCCATAAAATGCAAGGCTGGCACATGATTCAGTGTGTGTGCGTGTGGATTGGTTTTAACTCATCTTAAGTGAAGCTGGTAATGCAAGGTCTATCCACTAGTCTGCAGCAGAAACCGAACGGAAGTGCACAAAAACAAGATCTTCACTGAAATGATATGCATGTGGAAGCCTCAACAGAAGCACAAAGAGCGAGCAAAGCAACCCTGAATTCCATTAGGTTTTTGCTTTTCTTCCTTCTTTAAAAAAACCAAACAAACAAACAAAAAAAAAAACCAAACACAAAACAAAAACATTTCAGACGTATGCTTCCCCTTGAGATGGTAATAGGTGGGTTGAAAAGATTCCTCTGATCGGCTGCACACGGAGTTCTAGCAGCAAGTAGGGAAACGGAAATTGTGGATGAGCTTTACTATTTTGCAGCATTCTGGTGGTATCTGTGCCGCCAAACTTCATGTATCTTTTTGCACCATTTATGAGCATTCCCACTTGGGTCCATCAGGTAATATGTCCTGTTTGGCTATAAGTGAACAACATTTTAATGATTACTCCAAACATAGTTTAACCAAAAAGCAGTAGTAGTTCTGCAATTACCAATAAAATAATGATTCAGAATTAGTTCATTAACTTTCTGAAAGTTAAACTCAATTACAGCTATATAACATTATATATTACTGATTAACCATACATCTGGCACCTCAATACTTTTAAGCAGTCAACCGACAATATATTATCTGTACACCTCTCACGATTCACTACATACAAAGAGGGCTAAATTTTAGAAGCCCTTAAAAGAATATCCTTCAAATCCCAATATCCACTTATAGCTTACTTAGATACGAAAAATAATACAGTTGCATTTTTGTGAGAAATGTGTATGTCAGAGTGCATTTTTGTATGATTTCTGTTTTATTATTGTTTGATTTTGTTTGGGAGTGAGGATTTTGTGCTTTTTTTTGGTTGGTTGACTTTGTTCAGGTTTTTGTTTATTTTTGTTTTAAATGATGACTATGAAATTTTGTATCTAACTATACTTGCTCCAGAAAAATCTTTTTGATAGCAGCTTACAGAAACTGCCCAAGGACCTTAGAGCAATTTACAAAGAAATTCAAAAAAATAAACTTACCGTGTGAACAAAAAATGTCTTAAAATTCTTGGCTTCTGGACGCAACTCTGAAGACCATGGAATTTCTCCTTTTAGAACTTTGTTGACAGGATCCACGTAATACAGGTGAGGCCCTTCTGTGAGTAGCAATTGTCGCCGACGTGCAAACAATCCCTAACAAGGAAAGTAGAAGCATCAATGCAAAAAAAAAAAATCATGATTAAAAATGTAAATTTACAGATCTCTGACCTGAACAAGAGAGGCAGGACAAAACCAGCTCAGTGATAGGATAGTATGTTTGGATTTGGGGGTGGGGGGCAGTCTTTAATTGTACTTTACCTATTTGACCTCACTCCTTTTTTAGGGTATTGCAGTGCATTTCTACTACATGGCACAAGTACTATTTTAGGAAAGTATCTTCAGGTTCTAGTAAAACTTAAAACGCCTAGCTGTACAGAGTGAAGCAGAATTTATTTCTCAAAGAAATCAAGAGTCATGATTTTGTAGAAAAGACTACAAAGAAGCAGGTAGTAACTCAGATAAAAGAGAACCTTCTTTCCTGTAAAGCTGATGCAGACTATCCTTGTTCATCTGCTGAAGTCAACACTCATGTTCTAATGCCACCTTTGCCTCTCTCAGGATAAAGGCACAAAATCAGACGCAGAAAAACCACCACGGCTGAGAACAACATGGGCTTGTATTTCATTTTTTGGTATTTCTGGTTCAAACCACATTCAGACGTGTCAAGAAAGAGTGTTTAGTGGACTATATCAGAATGGGAGGAGGAGGGGGAGCAAACACTCATTTGCTACAATCTCAAAAAGAAAGCATCAATAGCAGATTTACTTTAGGCTTTTCCAAGAAATCAAGAACACATCACTAAATCAAGGAACAAAACCAATCTATTCACAAGAAAACATGAATTTTTAAAAATAACTTCTTATAGGTGCCAAACTGTTTAAACAAGGAAGCTTTAAAACAGGCTGCTTATCTATGCTGCAACTGCAAGAAACTGACAGCTGAATCTTGTTAGAGGAAATTAAGAAAAGCCCTTACCTTTCTTTTGTCCACTGGACCCATTTTTAGGATTAAGTTGTTCTCTACAAACTGATGCCTTAGGGAAAAAAAAAAAAAGGCAAACAAACAAACAACTATTACTCCAGAAGTAATTCTTTCACAGAAACAGCTGTTATTATCAAGCAGTTTTTCATGTCACCCCTTGCATGTCCTTGTCCACGAGAGTCCTGAACAACTTTAGTACATGAGTTTTGGACTCCTCCTCAGCCCAGGCCAGAGAGTTTTTTCTAAAATTTGACAGGGGGTAAAAAAACCCAACCAGACCAAACCCAAACAAGAAAACCAAACCTAACAAAGAAAACCCCAAACCAAACAAGAAAAAAATTAACAAAGCCAAACAAACCAACAACAAAAAGCCCAAACAAACCAACCAACCAACCAACCAAATCCCCTATTAAATACATCAACCCCACCCTCCACCCCAAACAAATGGCAACAACAAAAATTCACATGAGAGACTTCTCTAAAGAGTGAAAAGAAATGCTGTTACATAATCTGGAGGTATTTTGGTTAGATATCCACAGAATATTATCATGCAAAAAATTCCAACAACTTATGTCATCTGTAAAAAAGGAAGAACCTTTTCTAGTTCTAGGACTATAGAGTGAAGACTCCTCAGCACTGGATAGCGTCATTCTGCCTATCTTATAAACACACTCCACATCATCTTCTAGACCTTGCAAATTTTAGAAGTATAATATTAGGGTTTTGCTGCTACTGCCTAAAAATAGAAGCCAAGAAAAATCTAGGTGCTAATTGTTTACTTGAAAATACTAAGACTGACAAATACTAATTTGAATCACAATCACTTATTTTTCAAGATTCTTTATTGCTGTGCAAGTTAGTTAGCTACATTCAAAGATCCTACCAAGGATTTCCACCAGCTTGTTTTGCCAGAAGTAACCTCTTTTCATCTTCAGAAAATTGTAAATCCAGCTCAAAGGAATTGTTGTCAAGATCATGAATATACTGTTCAATATTTCCTCCTGATGTCTGTGGTGTACTTGTCTCTGCAGCAGACAGTGAATGGGAAGAGGCAGAACTAGAAACTTGCATGCAACCGAACTGACTCAGGAGATTGTCATACTAAAGGAGGAAACAAAATGAAGTAATTAAATGTCTTTTATTAAAACGTTTGTTTTGCACCAAACTGTGGCTTTTAATTTAAGCATGCTTTTGTTTATTTTGCTTTTGGGCAAAACCCCAGCCTATTCCCTATAGATCAGCAGGCATTTATGCAAAAAAAGTATGACTGATCAAAAGCAAGCCAGCCTTGTTTTTTCAAAACACTCGCTTTATCAGAAAACAAATGCTGATTTAAGTCAAAACTTAACCAGCAATTTTTATTAGACTCTTAATAATTTTCAATAAAAACATTTATATTATTTATTTCTATTAATATTCAAGAATTATGCTATAATGGAAGTCTCAGGCAGCCTCAGAGCTGAATACAGTAGTAGACAAACATACATTTCCATAACAATCTTCATCATCCTCTGACATAGCAGGTAAATATGCTGTAAGTTTAGGAGGCGTTTGTAGATGTAGGTTCTCCCACACAATGGATTCGAAGAAGGGGTGAGCCTTAAGAGGTCCATATCCTCCCATTTCTTCACAGCCTAATCTGTTGGTAGCATCTAGAACCTAAGCAAATAAAAATTAAGTTAAGCTGCACAAAATAATGACTAAGTGCAAGCATTCTTCACATTTGCACAGCACCATGTGGAAACATAAAACCAGTTTGTCCCACTGCCCTAAGCATACATATGTATAATGTAAGGAGGTTGTTAATAATAAAAGATGCTATTTATCAGTATGTCTTGTCAACAACATTTTGTATGAGATCAGCCCACAGATCTAAGGACAGGAGCATTTCTTTAGGTCCACACAATTTTCTGGCTTTGCTTCTTCATAAAGACTGAAGCAAACATACAGAGAAGGCCTGATGAAGCACACCTCATTTAAGTTTAGTCCACCTTCACATTGTAGTGATGCACGAAGTTGTGGAAACTGTAGTTGGTGTCAAACATCAACCTCTCAAGCACTTTAAAATGACACAGTTCTTGGGATACAACCAGGTTAATACAACCTGGACTTCACCATTCAGGAGACACTGGCTTGGCCATAGAGCTGGCCTTGGACACAGGAACACACTGCTAGGCCTTTTAGGTCATATTTATCATCATCCACCAAGATAAGTGCTTCCTCCTTATCCCCTGCTAATACGATAGCCCATTGAACTTAAAAAAGTTTATAACACCTAAAAGGTTCTCTGCACATTCTTTTGAATGCCTATAATCTCAACGATGGAACAGAACTACTTTTTCTTCCCACTTGTCAAACCTTCACAGGCACAGTAACTCTTAGGCTGATACTATTGAGACAGGTTAAGTGCAAGGTGCATGCTAAAATGCAAAGCAACTGGATTTATATTGTAATGAATATATCTGCCTGTGATGTATAGAATGCTGTTTTCAACTAAATGATCCACCCACTCAAGTCCAATTCATCTGAGAACTACGTACGCCTAAGTATTTGAATCTTAATTTCTGTTTGTAAGTATCTAGAATTGTTTGCTTCCATTTCATAGAAAGACATTACTTGTCCATACTTTAGAATTCCAATTTTTTTAAAAAATTGAAGTGCTGTTTAATAACAGAAGTTGATTTTCAAGACACTGCCCTACACAGTCAATAATGCTCACAGATGTTCATATTATAAGATGTGCAAGAGTGCATAGAAACTTTCTGAAAAGAGAACTACATAAGCTGAATGTTTCCAATGTCATCACACCATTTAATGACAAATCAGTTTCAGTGATATCTTTTGGTTCAAGAAGGTAGGCATTTAGGCACTTGGTCAGTTATAAAATCTGCCAACACAAGCCTTACCACATTCAAAAAGAAAAGCGCAAATATTTACCAATAGCTTTTCCACAAGGTCCTTTGCCTTGGGAAAAAATTTTTCTGGGAAGTCATATTCCAACTTTATTATCTTCTGGAATATAAGATATTCATTTCTGCAGAAGAGAAAAATATTAACTCTTGTTATTAGTTCTCCATGGTTCTTTCACCTCAACTGGAATAACCCAGACAAATACTAAACAAGAAATCTACAAGTTAAGTTACATTCCCATACATCTTCCTAGGGTAAAGGAGTTCTATAATCCTGTAAGCACGAGATACTTGAGTAGTAACAAGAAAAACTCAAATGACTCAACAGAGAGAGCTGAGGCTATGCCTTATATAGTTACATAGTGACATGGCACAAATAACATTCCAAATTCTAGGATAGCTTAAGGAACCTCTCTCTCAGGATCTCTAGTTATAGCTGTCTAAGCAACTTCATGACATAGAAAAGGACAAATAAAAGCAAGCATGACATTAACACCAACTATACATCATGAAAATACTTCAGAACTGGTAGTGAGATAAAAATCAAATCAGATACAATATATTTATGATCCAAGGGTAAATAACAAGCTCAAATCTCTTACCCAGCTCTAAATGGAGGCAATCCAGCTACAAGTTGATATATTATGCATCCCAGAGCCCAGAGGTCAGAGCTTTAAAACAAATAGGAAAAAAAAATAGCATCTTTTTGTAAAAGTCTTTATAATGCAATTTAAAAAGAAAAATTCTTAAACTTCTGCTACTTAGAACATAGTGTGAACCGAGTGGACAAACCTGCTTTGTATAATTTCCATACTATTTTCACTTCAGCCCTTGACAGAATAGTAGGGTAGCAACACAACTTTCAAATAAAAACAGTAGACTAACAGTCCCACAAAAACTGACTACAAGCACAAGAGGAAGACAGCTGAATTCTCAGTCAGAATAATGGGTATGTAATGACTCTAAAAAGAATACTGATTATCCACATGACAATTCAAAGATGCATCCAACTTAATTCAATATATGCCCCTTCAGAGTTAAAATACTTTCCTCTAAGTATCTGATTTAAAAATTACAATACAGCTTTTCACCTTTTTCACTTAAGGCTTTTCTTAAAACACAAAGACAGGCTATAATGGTATGTGAGGGATAGTTAAATTTTATGTGGTGGATAAAGTTAAGTTTTAGTGTGTTGGCCTGAAAGAACATTTTTAACTTATTTTACCTCGAGGTAAGCTATCCATAGATTTGATTAAAACTTCAAAATCCTCAGGGAAGACTAAATACTAACAAAGACCTAAAACTACTCAAATTAAGAGTTCCTGTACAGATGAAGCATTATATAACTTCTAAAAGGATATGATATTCTGAGTAAGTCTTTCCATTAGCAAAAACAGTCAAAAGCTCTTCGTTAAAAGAAGATGTGAAAAGTCTGATGGTATTTCTATGACTTTAAAAAATGCTAGCACAAATCACTATACATATTCATATAAATGATCTTTTTCACCTGTGTCATGTCAGCTACTAGCTTACTCTTCTATCAATGCAATTAAAAAAAAAAAAATATATANTACCAGGCATAGAGATGAGCTTTTAAATGTTGCAAATCCCAAGTACAGCTTAGGAAAGATAACTGCAAGTTGATCTGCATGTTGTGACAATCTGTTGTTACTACAGCAGGAAATACCGTATGTGAGCAATCTTATATAAAATAGAATTAAAAGAATTATATTATTTGGACAACAGAAAAAAAAAGTTTTTCTGATCTATTTATGGGTAAGAAGTCCAATTCCAACTTACACATCTCCTTTTCCAAGAACACCTAACCCTGTTTGTAGATAAATGGAGGAAACCGAAAAGTAGATAAATGGAGGAAACCAGCCCTCAGACAAGAAGCAATACTTGATAAAAAAAAAAATTTCAAACTCTCTTAAAAAACCTTTATACTCAAGCATCTTGTTTTTTTAAAATGCTTGCTTGCTTTCTTTATCCACTCCTCCCCATTAGACAGTTTCCTGACAGAGTCAGTAAAGCTCTGGAATATAGAGTCCTCACCTTTTACAAGCAGATTTCTCTGTCAGCAGTTCTGGAGAAACATACTGTGCTGTCCCTACAAATGAGTTTGCCCGCGCTGTTAGGGAAATAGAAAGAAATAAGCAAAAACATACTCATGGATAAGCCAATATTCCCCTTTTTCCCCCGTCGCCACCCAGTTAAAAAAAAACCCCAAAAGGCAATCCACTGCAAGTTACATAATGATACAAAGAACCCATAAGAATTTAATTTCTCTACCCATCCACAAAACCTGCTTGGAAGAAACAAATCAATCTCAGTGATACCTATCTGGTTCAAGAAGCTAGGCATTTAGGTATTAGTTATAAAATCTATCAACTCAAGCTTGCTATGGTCAAGATAAAAAAAAAAAAGTCTATTGAATTCAGTTCAGCCTAGTGCTTTTTTCTTATTTGCAGCATCTTTTTACAGACTATTAATAACAACTAAAGACACATTAATTCTAGAACCTTCACATTTGGGCAATTCTGACAGCCACTGAAGTTAAACATATAAGCAGAGTAAAACTTACTGTATCAGGTTAGTACCTATTTGTTTGTATTCTTGTCTTGCAAATGAAAACTAAGTAATCTGAAGTAGTTAAACTGCCCACTATATTTGGTAATCTAGCTGGTATACTACTACACCAAATATTACCTCCTCTGACATAATCTAAGTAGTGACAGTCAAAACTGTTTCAAGATCTTTTAGTGATTTAGGTGAGGCAATGATATTTGAAGGTTACAATTCGGTAAATACAACATATGTACATTTTCAAAGGATCACTTGCTATAATTACTGGTGTCACATTATGAATAATGGCAAACCTTGTCTGCTATCTGCAGATAATACTTTTGCTGTTCCAAAGTCTGTTATTTGAATGTGCATATCTTCATTTAATAAGATGTTCTCTGGTTTAAGGTCCCTGGAAAAGACAGATTTTTATATTCAAACAGCATACAAATTAAAGTTACATTTGCTTTCGCTTTCACAAAGAACATTCCTAGAAAAAAAGCCACCTTGTGCACGGTCAACTGCGTGTCTGTCTCAACTTTGTGTTACCTGTGAATAATTCCTTTCCCATGCAAATACTCCAGGGCTGATACAATTTCGGCAGTATAAAACCTTGTACAGGTCTCATCAAATGAGCCAATTTTGCGTATATATTTTAGCAGCTCTCCGTTTTTGGCATAGCTAAGCCCAAAATCTGGATGTAACTTAGTTAAGGTTTATCTCAAAGCCACTCTAAAACAAAAATCCCCACATCTTATTCCAAAGGCAAGAATACTACTAAAAACACATGAACAACAGGGAAGAAGTTGCTGAATTTGAAACTTTACAAGTAGCAACCTAAAATAATTTCTTAAATATATGAACAAGCTAGGGCATGGGTCCAAATTTCTTAGCATAACAAAAACCATATAAAGGGTTAACTTTGCAGTTTTTCCAGAGAGTGACATGATTAATTAATTTACGTACATAATTGCCCTCAAAGAAAGTTATTTACAGTAATAACTGATCAAAGTTAAAAATTGTCCCATCACCTGGAAAGTACAAGAGCAAGTGTTTACATTGTGAGCTCATACTGTATGATAGTACAGTAGTGCTTGCCAGCGCTACTAGCAGCCTCTGGGAAAACCAGAAAACTACTTACTGACCCAGAAATAGATTGATCTATACCTTTACCCTTGGCACAGACAATTTCAAGCAGGAGCTTTAGGAGGAAGTTCACATAATTAACATTTTCTTCTCAAGGTTAAAAAAAAAAAAAAAATTAACTGCCATCCAATGAGCTTCCAGGATAAAACTGCACTTTGCAATTACTGCTAGAGAGAGCTTGAGAAACAGTAGTCCAAACAGAGGATTCAGATTATTGTATAAGCACCTTCACCTTTACATAAGAAAAATTTTAATAATAGCTCTAATTGTAGAAATTAAACTAGTAGGAAAGAATATATATAGCTGGCTACCCCTATTTTAAATGCAAGAATTATGGTGTTTTACTACAGATATATATACATACACACACACATATATATGTCAGGAATAAAACACTTCTAAAACACTTCTCATACATGCCCCCTGATTTAGAAATTTAAAATTATTTTAAACTTGGACCCTTCAATATTTGCCACATGGACAATTTGTTTAATTGCTCCTCCCTGTCCCACAAGACACCTACTCTTATCTTTGAGAGGACCCATTCATCTGATGTGCTTTAATTTCTCTTAAAAGCATGACTGCAAAAATTGCGTCACATACATTAGGATATTTTAAATACCTCAAGTTATTTTCATAATTTCTGTTAGACCACATTTCAAAGGAACCAAAACTGGGCACTGTCACTCTTAAGAAAGTGTTACAGCAAGTTTTAATATGCAAAGGATACATAGCTTTTCATCATCCTGAAAGGTGAAGTAGAGTTTCACAAAAAAAGGGTGATCCAGACGGGACATTACATCTCTCTCTCGAGTCACATATGGTACCTTGTTTTCTTTTATGATATGACGTTTTTCTAGAATTTTAACTTAATGAAAAAACAGAGAGTAAAAATGCAGGAGGTACAATTAAATGAAGCCCACCTTGTTTTGGAGTTTTCGGGTACATACAATTAACATGAAACCACTAATTCTGTTTCTTCAACAGGTGTTTTGTAACTGGACTACATTGATACTCTATTTTCAAAAAGTTCATGTTAAAGCAATCAATACTTACTGGCATATTCTCTAGAACTTGCCAATTCTCGAGCCAAGACAACCTGTTGCCAGAGGAAAGAAAACATATTGTAGCTGGCCACTAAACACATACATTACTATTGATCTTCCAGTAGGTATTTGGAACACAGCAAAATATTTAAACATGTATTCATATTATGCTGGCTTCAGCAAGCCCTCTGCAGAAATTCAGTTCAGCAGACCAATGCCTATTTTGCCAAAAGACTTTCACATATAAGGGTGTGAATACCCATTTAACTTTATTATTTTTCCAGAAGAATTCTGAAGATGCTAATGTAAGTCAAGGCAAATTGCCAAATCTTCTTAAAGGGGGAAACAAAAAGAAACAAGTATGCTGAGGAATATTCATAAAAATAATTGTCAGAGTACTTTACCTAACACAGATGGCAAAGACTGAAAGAAATTTTATCTGAGTGAGCAAAAGTAAAAAGTGAGACAGAACTTTGAACTATTTACAATTTGTTAAGAAAAATATTTAAATAAAAGGAACAGAAGATCTCCAATTAGTAGAAGCACGGGATGAAATTTCAGGCAAGTAGGTTTACATTTTTAAAGAGAAAAGCTTTTGGAGGAACACAAGGCTAATTTTCAAGAACGATCTTTATAAAAGGCAACTTGAGAGAAAATCTGAAAAGTCCTCTTGCATGAATGCAAGCAATAACCTTGTAACAACAGATGACTACAGCTTTCTGGTTTTCTCATTTTAAGTTTATATCCATTTTAACACCTTGCTAAAATCTCAACTTCATTCTATTTTCTTTTAATCACTACACCAGGCTTGCTTCTAATCCACTTCTCATTATATTCTAGCCCCTTACAAAATCAGTTATAACAGGGTACTCCAAAATAATACTACACACACCTGATGCTAAATGTTAGGTATTTAGGAAATTTAATAAGTCACTTTCTTCAGGTGAAAGAAGTGCATGCAGTTTCCCTCTTTAGTACTAGAAAATTGACCTCAGTTCAGTAGTAACAGGAAACCATAATTTTTTTAAAAAGTTCATCTCCTACAAACACATTGAAGTTTACAGTATTTGATCAATGAAAATTTCCATTAGAAACAACCAGTCTGTTACAATCTGCATCTCTGCACAAGGAATTTTTGAGATCCTTCTGTGTACATACGCAACACTAGATAAAATGTGCAGTCACATGAGAATGCTATCAACTTTCCTAATTTCTGTAGCTAGGTTTCATCAACGATATCTACCACAAAAGCTTCTGAAAGCAGGTCACTTTAAAAGGCAATTATTAAATAAAATCCCACATACATGGAGACCATACTCAGATGACAGAAGGGATCAGCTGACACAGATGAAAAAGTATATTGGTGAATTAAGCTATGGACTGACTCTTCTCCAGTCCTGCACTGTATCCAATTTTTTACCATTGTATTTCACAGGTATTACCCACATATTTACATGGATATTGAACAGCTGTGTTCTAAGTACACACGACTGAGCACTTACCTGATAGCAGGAGTACTTTGGTACCCTCAAGTTCCTTCCTCATCAAACAAATCTGAGCATACCATATATCTTAATTTCCTCCCAACTAATAATCCAGCAAACCCCAGCAGACATGCACCAAAAAAAAAAAAAAACCAACCAACCAACCAAAAAAAAAAAAACCAAACCAAAACAAAACAAAACAAAAAAAACCTCAGAGGTATTAATACAATGTCTCTGTTATCAGGGGCTTGAATCTTATCCACCCTATGGGAAGAAGTAATATCAATGAGGAATGTAAATAGAAAGAAATCAGACATTACCTGGATAGCTTAAAAAAAAAAAAAAGTAAAACTAGCAGAAAAACAAAAGCATTCATAGAACATATAAATGTGTAAGTTGTAAATTCAGACAACAGCAAGACAAGAAATGTAGTTAAACATCCCAAATTGAAGGAAGAGGAGGTAGGTAGAGCAGAGAAACCTCAGAGGCTACAATGAAGAAACAATTGCCAACATACCTGGCATACACCATGACCAAGTACCACTCTAAACTTGAACAAATACTTCAGGCTGCCAGAGATTAAATCTGCATTTAAGAACTGGTTTTGGTCAGACAAGCAAACTTCCTTGGAGCTCCTGCTTTTAAGAAGTGCCTCATTTATTGGTGGAGACAAAACCAAGGTGGAATATATATGTACCCACTACATAGGAGGTGAGCAACACAACATGCCTCCTCAATCATGAGAATTTTAATTCTTCCACCACATAACAGATATTATTCTGAAAGTAGCTTGAAGCTGTCTACAAAGCAAGTAGACTCTTATGAGTTTAAAAGAGAAGAACAAGTAGAAGGCCCTGCATTTGTGTGTGTTTGTTTATATCAAGTATGGGTCCAAAAACTTGCAGCTGCAGAAAAAGGTCCCACAAAATTGGAGAGTGCTCTGAAGAAAAGCCCTGCAGCCACATCACATGCATCTCTGTTGATTTTAAAATGCAACACTGGCACTAGATGAGAGTTTGTGGTAGCTTAACAGAAGTCCAAGAAAATGGAATATATTCATTATGACCTTGAATAAAATATTTTTTTATTCTGAAGATTTCATTGGATATATAGTAATACGAAGGCCCCTGCTTTTTGAGATAAACACTTTTCATTTAGAACATTGGTGAGGATCTTGCAGAGTATAGTCAGATCTCTGAGTCTACAGCCATGCTTATAAGAACAAATTATAAGCTTTTTAACAAGATGGTTTGATGACAACATAAAGATACATGCCTCACAGATCAAATGCTCTGAAGTTGATACATCAGAGGGTTGTGCTGCTGTCCAGGGAGACAGCAGAGTGCTGGAACACAAGTTAATTCAGAGTCTGGGCTAAGCCCTATGAACTCCTCTACCTACATGGAACATGGCATTAACTTTCAGAGACCAAAAGCAGTAAGGACAAGTGTATTTCTGAAGCAAAGTGTTCTGGTATACCCAAGCCACAACAACCCTCTTTGACTCTTTAGGGAAACCTGCAAGTTATACAAACTATGTATTTGCATGCAAATTACTCTTGATGAGCACTAGAGGCCTGCATCCTAAACACTGCAGTAGGCCGTACTGGAAGAACCAGAAAACCCCAACATTTAGAGACCTACAACCAAAAATTGTATACAAAAAAAATCATATAAAAATATAGAAATATTATTCTTACAACTGGGAAACTACCAAACCATCACATTAAAGTATTAATTGCTTCATGGATTCATTAAGGTAACACTTAAGTAATTCATTTTTGTGTAATGCTGTGGATGTGAGAAACAAACTATTTAAGGCTACTGAACACAAATATACTGACTGTGACTCACTAAGTCCTCAAGGACTGTAACACTAGAGGCTGAGAAAGAATATTGGAGAAGTATCATTGTTCTTTCTTTCAAAAGCATCTGGCAGTACCTCCTGACACAGACAGGACATTGCACAGTTCTTAGCACTAGCTCCTAGACCAGTTCCAATCCTTTCAATCAAACTTTTCACATAACCTATTATGGCTATCACACTTACATTAGAAAGCAATGTTGACTGAAAATCCAAGCATCAAGGCATTAGGATACAATGGAACTTTGATCAATTTTAAAAAAGCTTTAAAAAAAGCCCATCACCACCCATATTTAGGGTGACACTTAATAGGTAAGCTTAAATCCACTATATTCAATTCATTTACTCTTCAAGCTGTTCTCTCCACATTTCAATCTCATCAATCTTATACAACAAATTTTCAAGTTTATCTAAGATATCTGGCACTTCTTAATGAAAGTAAAGTTACCGTTGAAAAAGATCCTTCACCCAGAATTTTCCCAAATTTGAAGTCATCAGGTCGTTTCTTTCGAGGCTGTGGAGGCTGCTGTCCTGTATGTTGCTGCAGGGAGTTTGAATTAGATCTTGATTCAGGAGCTGTGCCCTCCATGTTGGATCCCTGTCTGCTGCCACAAGTGGAAATGACAGATGGAGTGCTGGAATCTGCTTGGTTTCTCACCATTGATGGGGATGAACAGGAGCATAACACCACGCTTGACTGGATTGGAACAGCATCATACTGAAAAGAGAAATGAAACTATTATTCCCATACCTGACATAATTACCATGCATAACTGCACTTTATTTCCATACAAGAATCATATTAATTCTTCTTTGAAACGGTCATCATTAAAAATCTCTTGAGGAGGGAATATTACTATATATTTTATTTAGGTCATGCTGCCATATAGCCATAGGTCAAATGTCTGAACACTTTAATTCAAGAATGCTTTTTTTAACCCAAAAAATTGCTCCTAACACCAAATTTCATGGTACCTTCTCCTACAAATAACATGACCTTAAATTTCTAGTTATACAGAACACCTGCATTTACCAGTAATATTAATTCAGAGATCCAAGTTACAATGAACTCTACATGAACATATGAAAACTTTAATGGAGGCAAAGGACACATTCTTAATTTTTTACTTGGAATTTCACTTTCTCTGGTAGTATTTCTCTTAAATACACATTGGGAAAGGACAAGAAGAAAAGAGATAACATAAAAAAGGCACATGACCTAAAGGGTTTAATAATCAGGAACATCTAAAACGTTTTTTGAAGAATGCTTTGGTTCATGGCCTTTTAAAACAAGAGAGATTGTACTATTTAAACTGTACATATGGCCACATAAAGATAACCCAATTGCAAAACAGAAAGAACACATAAAGCCCAGAAAACAGCACGTACAAGGCACACTGCTAAAACTGATTAATGTAATATGCAAAGCAAATCACCACTTGGTATCCTTTTATCAATTCTCCCTAAGGAAGACCAAGGAAACTTGTCAAGTTGCTTTCTGCCCCTTTGGATAATACACCTCAATTAGACTGTCACAGACTGCATCTGATGTTCTACTTGAAACTGGCCAGAAAATACAAACAAATAGGAGAGCTCTGCTAAACTACTGCTGACAAAAAAAACCCAACAAAAACAACAACAACAACAAAACCCCACAAACCAAACAACCCCCCCCAAAACAAACAAACAAAAAACCCCAAAAAACAAAAACAAACACAACCAAAAAAAACCCACAACAAAACAAAAATACCCCAGAAGAAATATTCAAGAAAGTTAACACCATGGCTGAACATTATTTTTTAATCTCAATATTCTAAAATATATCCAGCAGAATGAAACTATGACTTAATGAAAATCACCTAATCTCGAAACAGATGTAATGTACAACCATGTCAGATAGTCTGTACAATATATCACGTTACCAAATTAAAAACTACTTCTGACAAAAAGAATTTTTTTACCTCATGAATTTTAGTTTGAAACCATTTTCTGCATTTTTGTCAGAAACCACCTTAGAAGGGAATTGGACTGGCACTCAGTCATGCACATGGTCTTAAAGAACCTAGCTCCCAAATAAGCAGTTCCTCAGTTGGCTGTGCTCTGTGCAGTAGGGAAAAGCTACCTTTATTTACTGCTAAAATTGACACTATTATTATGAAAACAGCATATACACATTAAAGTATATGTGCTGTAGGTCACAGTTCCTTTTATGCCTTATATATATATATTTTAGCTGACACCTTCCGCAGACTAACCACCGTCCCCAGCATTTTCATATCCCAGATGAATCACCTCTCCTTCAGACAGCTACTCAAACAGCAGTGTGTCTAAAGATACACAGTAGCTAAAATTAAAAACAGATTGTACCCTTTCTCATCATGATTGCAGCAAGACTGACACAAGCATGAGAGCTCAGCAACTGAAGTGATGCCGGGATAAAAAACATCTCATTAACTGAAATACAGTAAATAAAACACACATATACACCCAGTAGCATTGCTGGGGGGGGTCTGATTAGATTATGCCTCTACCAAAATCACCTTGAAAAAGCAAACAAGCAGGAAAAAATTCTACCAGAAAAGCATCGGAGAGCACTGTGAGAAAGGGGGGGAAAGGTGCTGGATGCAGTGTATTTCATTACACAGTAGCTGAAACTAGTCACAATGAATATCAAATATAGCAAAATCCTAAGGGAAGAGACAGAAGTAAAAGGACTTTGTACAAAGAGAAGGTTAATTTCAGCCGGGGTGTAACATCAATTAGTCCCGACTTTCTCAAAGGAAAGTCAAGATTAGGAACAAGGAGGACAGAGGAACATGCAATAGATTTAAAAGGATCAGCTACCTAAGAAATGACAGAACTATGCAACTAGGTCTGTTATGTTGCACCTCAACCTTTACAGAAAAAGGTAATTCCTGCACTTGCCGTTCCACACTCCATATAACCTTCTTTAGTATTTTGTCCTGCATTATTTACCTTCTCAGTATTATTTTGAAAGGCTCCAAAAAACATGTCCACAGAAACCATAAATGTCTCTACATATATATTTTCACATATGCCAGAGACAGAATACAGGTCAGCTTATCTTATCTAACCCTGCACCATCACTCTTTTGTAAAAATCAGACTTAAGATCCTCCTTCTGACTGATGCAGACATGTTTTAGTGAGATATGAAGTCAATCACAGCAGAATTTTAAAATGTTCTAAACTGCATCTGCAATTCTCAGAAGCTTGAGGATGCTCTCCTTACAGCACTTATCAACATTTCTCAGCTGGCAAGCCAGTGAAAGCACAGCTCCTCACACAGTAACAACAGACTTACCTATGGCATGTCATGGATCACCATGAACCATACTGATTAACACTGATCTAGTAATTCTATCTCTCTAAAAAGTAGTCTCTAACACTACTTTCCCAAACCCTTAAGGGTTCTCCTTTTCATTTACTTTCATACAGAAATTGTTTCAGTCTTAGTGCAACATACGCTGAGTTTGAAAGCCTTTCATGGAAAAAAATAACAGACCTGCTGAATGCATGTGGCATTACAGATCAACAATCATTTCAAAATCTTCATCAAGTAATTTTCACTAAATCACTAGAAACAGAACTCCTTTTGTTTATACGTAAACTAAGTTCTAATACCGTTCTTTTCCCCACTTGTCTGCGAAGAGTAGAAATAAAGTTTAAGTAAACTGGAATCAATGCAAAAAGCCCACTAGATAGCACTACATTTTTCCTTTCCTCCCCCACCACCTAAAACAACTCATACTTCTTCCCTTTGCAGTTCAGCATTTTGACAACTGCACTATCACTACAACTGTTAATGTATTTATATGAATCAAACACATACCACACGTCTCTAAAACAAGTACAGCCACAACAATTGCATCTCCACTAGCTTTTTCCCCACCACAAAATCTTCAACACTACTTTGCTGAGACCATTCTATCAACACTGACAGCAGCAAAAAATACTTTTCGAGACTGGGCTTCTAAAACTTCTCAGTATCCTTTACTTTTGTAGTGATTGACAGAATGCTGAACCCTGAAGATGACTGAGAATATCTTTGCTATTGCTGAATTTCTACCAGCAAGATCTATTACAAAGAAAATCACTATGACCAGGGTCCTAACCTCTCAGCTGTCTGATAACACCGAGTCTGACTGCTGACTATTACTGAATCTCAAGCTGCATTAAGGCAAAGGGCAGACATGATCACAAAAGCTCTTCTATCTAACTACTTCTAAGGCTAATTTTTTTGGAAGCAGACGGTGGCAACAGAAAGTATTTTTTACACAAAGCAACACAACCTCTAAACTTCAACTGGTACATCTGTTTTGATTATAAATAATGCTAATGAGACCATAAGGTAGAAGATTGGCACAACCCAAGATTCTACTAAAGGCAGTTTAAGTTATACAGGTTTGGCCTGAGCTGCTTTGTAAACTGTTTTGACATTGTCACATAAGCCAAAAGTTCTGAAACTGAAATTTATTTTGTATTGCTTACAGTTTAAACACTGAAAACCTGGGGTTTTAAAAGGAAAAAAATAAAGATAAGCAGTTATAATAAATATATTCTTTTCATGGCACACTGGCATTTCAGAGGGTTGATAAAGATGCACCAACTGCATATGACACACATCTCGTATCTGAAAAAGAGCCCCAGAAGGGGTAATTAACAGATATTACACACAGCTTTTCCACTGGTGTCCCCCCCCCTCATATCCCACAATTAAAATGTTAACCTTCTCTATGTTCCCCAATACCTAGTTGTGAGCGTCTCCGCTTCAAAAGTTACAGTGTAACACACCCTGGGAGTTCCAGGGTGTTCCAAAAGAAAAAAGCAACTGATCAGGTCAGATACTTAGATGGGCCTTAACACATGTCCTCAAACTGTTCCTAAAATGAGAATGAAGGCAAAAGCAGTGTAGTTCAGGTACAAGAAACTGAAGACACAAACCCACTGATTCAGAGTAACAAAAATCCAACTAAAAGCCTCACCTTTCAGTGCAGAAAGCACAGTACAGTTTGCACCAATAAATACCAATCCCATACAGGAGCTGTTTGCAGGAAATAGAATGATTATTGTGTGATCCCTATCAATATTTAACACCAATTTTCCTTTCATAAATTCTGTCCGCTGCGGTACCAGAGCGAAATGCCCTGAATGAAGACAATAATAGACAGTGTGTTTTCATAAACTGCAGTGAACATCTATTCTCAGACCTTATATGCTCATGGCTATTTATGCTCTGGATGTCTGTCTAAAAATGGATAGTCAGACTTTCTGCTAAATAATCAACAGCATCCTCTTTCTATTAACCAATTGTACGTGTATCTGTATACAGAGAAACAATATACTGATTAATCAAACTCCATTGCACGCCAGTTTCTCTTCATATACACTTAGACTAGCTCAGACGTTAGTCAGATAATCTCTAGAATTTAACAATATATCTATCTGCCAACATTATTACTCACTTTAAGTAATTAAAATACTTGCCTAAAGAGAAAAAATGTTCATTAAACAAGGTCACTAGCTGCTATCAGACTGCCTTTTGACTATAACATAAAATCAAGCATATCATGAACAGAACAAAACTCACAGTAAGCCAAGCCTCAGAAGTACTTCTGAATGCATCACACAGCTATTTAACCGTTCACCCGCTTAATAGGTTAACTTTGACACTAAAATACATACAGCCATACTAAAACATCATAGTAACTGGGAGGTATTTAAAGACATATACTCTGTTCACACTTTCAGCTTGACAGAAGTTCAACATGATTTCTAAGAGCAAACACCCAAAAAAAAAAAAAAAGCATTTATTTAAAAATATACTAGGTTGCAAAAATATTTTCCCAAAACAAGAGGATGCTCTTTTCTACAGAGTTCTGTGAAGACAATAGTAAGCTATTTTCTTCAAATTGCAGCAAACAAACCCTACTCCAAGTATTAGTTATTTGTAGATATTTAAAAAGCATTAACATCAAACATTAATCTTGTGATCTTGTGTAGCAGGGGTTTGTGTTTATGTTGCATAGAGTTGCATCAGCACTCTTTCAAACCTCATCATCAAATGCTATGCAAAAGATTACTGTAGAGAACTTAAAATTTAGCTCATAAGCCAACAAACTGCCTAACACCACATAACTTGAAGAAACTGACCCTCACAATCAGTAAAAGAGTCTGAAGCCAAACAATTTGTCAAAATCTACACTTTGATCAAGGTTCTTAAATGGTTACCAACTACTACATTTAAATTAATATATTAAAATCTCATAGTTGAACTACAAAAACTATTTTAACACAAATTCGTTTTGCAAGAGAAACTGAAGTCATACATCTATCTAGAGTGAAGTTTTTTGATCTCAGAAGTTGCCACATGAAAAAACTGTTGTTTAAAGACCATTTTTATGAATTAACCATGTAAATTTCAAAAGCATTTGGTTTCGTAAAAGGGGTTTTTTGTTGTTGTTGTCCAAACAGACCGCTATGCTAACTGATTAAAGAAGTCTAGGTTCTAACCCAGCAAAACAACTATGCTCACCTTCATGCCCAGTGTCATTTGAAATCTAATGCTGAAAGGCAGGCACTCATTGAAGCACTTCATAAAACCATTCCTCCAAAAATATCTCTTAACAGAATATCTTGGTAGAAAGAACCATAATTTAAAAGACAACAAAAGATCTTTAAAAATCATGTCCTGGTAATACATTTCAAGATTAAAGACTATACAAAAGAATGGAAACAGAACAAAAATACTATTCAAACATCCTATTTTACCTAAAATGGCTGGACCCTCTGCAGTAGTGAGAAACAGAAGTACTGTTTGTCTACTGAAATTTCTCTCTTTGTGCAGTAAATCCATAACACAGTTCATCTCTAAGTGAGTAATGAGGATATCAGCTTCATATTGTATCACCAAAAATATAGCCAAGAGGCTCAATGCTTCGGAAGCACAGAGAACACCTCTACATTCTTAGACTGTTTTAACCTTTAGGGAACAAAATTATTTTATCCACAAGACTGATTTAATTTCTAGAGAAATTAATTTTTCACATACCAAGCAATGCTGATCCAAAATTTTAGTTTATGTAAATACCTTTCTATAAAGTTGACAACTTTACATACAGTGGTATTTCTTGCCACTCATTTGCAGGATTCTAATTCCAAAATCAGGTAGGGATTAAAGCTAATGAAAGGATTTATAAGAACCTGTATATCAACCAGTTACCCTCTAACCTCCTCTACTGCTAAGCAAAGCACTTAAGTTCCATGCATCTTCAGAGGCAGACTATTTAAGGTGTCCTTCCACTGCCTAGTGCTTCAAAACAAATCAGAAACAGGAAACCACACAAATCTCCAAGAACCTAAAGTCATTTAGCACAAACAGATCTAGGCTACCTCACAAGAAAACAAAAGCTATCTGTGATTGCAATAGTCTGGATCCCAGGCTACACCACCAGCTACCTCACAAGGCACACTGATAATCAGGTGCTGCGCAGCATAGATGAGGGCTCAGGCTAGGAAACACAAAAGGACTTCCTATGCCAGGCTCCTTGCTAGCAGCTCTAGGAAGCAAAGAGAACAGCTTGGGGTGAAGAACAGAGAAGCAGACACACCAAAGTGGCAGTATATAAATGGAGTATGTGTACAAAGGATTCATAGCACAGTCAAGAACTGTAAATTCCTGCAGGATTACTAAAAAACCAAACACTGAATTTAGTTTTTTTCTTTTCAGAAGAATGCACTAAGCAAGTTAATCCTTGCAATTTTTCACCATAAAGAATTATAAAATATTTGCAGGTAAAGTATTTACAGCTTGTCTTTTAAAGCAGAAAGCAACTCTCAAGTTCAATATTTACTCACACAGCAAACCACTTATTTCCTACAGTAATTTTGAGTAGAATTCATATGGCATAAAAAATAAGGTTCTAGACCAAACAGCTAGCTTTGTGCATTTTGTATCCAGTCCTTTCAGACACTTTAGACTGTAGTAAGTTTCCACAAGCTTACCTGCAAATAAGACATCAGAAAGGGAAATGGGAAGGGAGGAAAATCTGCTTCTTCCCCTTGTTTAATTCTTTATTATACATACATAATCTAACTTGGCCACTTGCAAAGTAAGTTTTTTCCATTTGAAATACCAGAAACAATAATTCCTTGGCATCATACATATTCTTTGGAATATGATATGAGGAACGTAGATTTTAGCTTTCAAACATAGTGTTTTCTAAATTAAGGTCACTTTCATATTTTCTTAATGGCATAAATGTGCTAGTTCTACAGCAATCCATATAGCTTTTCTAGACAAATATATACATACATAAAAATACAAGTTTACTGTTAAAAAATAGGCATTACTAAAATATTTCACAGCTTCATAGACCAAATTTATTCTTATTACTTTGCCAGTTTACTACATTTTTCAGTCTGACAGTGATTGTGCCCCTGGTTTCATGCCTTCCACACAAAAATTCCTGCAAGTACTTCAGTAGTCATCATCCCTTTCCAAGTTTTTCTGGCAATGCTGCCTTCCAACTGATCTGCTTTAGGTAAGTGCAATGAGCCTGAGTCTGCACGGTATCTTACAACATCCAGCTACAGTAATCTACTTGTAGAGTTTCAAGAGCTAAATGAAACAGACTTTACTTCTGGCACTGTAATAGATCAATAACCCAAAGAAAAAAATTGTTTAAAAAAAAACCTACCCACACAGAGGAACCATTATTTAGTAGACCATCACTATTGTACTCAGATTATTCTGTGGATCATGTCCTTTCACCTAGCTCTAAGCACTTTTAATGTTAGAAATATGAATACATATAAAACTGCTCCTCTTAAAACTCCAGTTTTTTCCACCTTTGAGCACCTTTTCAACATCTGTGTCTTCTGCTATTTTCTATTCCTGCAGCCTGTGTTGGTAAGGGATTTACTAAAAACTTATTCCAGTTAAAAGCCTACGCATGAGAGATAAAGACTAGTCACGGTTTTATGATGAAAACCCAAGACAAGAGAATATTAAATAGATAGGCCTGAAGGGTTTCCCCTATAAACACATCTGGAAGCTTTACACCTACAAATAATTACAGAACTCTTAACATAGCCTTATCTAATTCTTAACATAGATGCAAAACTTGCTCTATGTAAGCTCTAAGAGCCCAGTTCTTCAAAAAGTGTAGTTCATGCTAATTCCACTGGGTGAAAAAGAACAAGCTAGCAATTTTGTTCAGCCAGATCCATGACTACACTATAGGTTTTATCAGGTCAGAAACACTGGTAGAATCTAGTAATTGCTAGTGCAGCTAAACAGTCCCGTGAAGACGTTGCTGCAAATGAAGATGTCAATTACCATACTTCCAGACTTCTCATTTTGAGAGGAAGGGCACTTCTTGGTTAGATATCCAATATATTCACATTAGCATTAACAGCAAATAACTAAGACCACACTGGCATCTGCAATTAAAGCTGCACTAAAATAGTTTCCTTCCTAGAAGTAAAACTCCCTCTTTATGCCACATCTTCAGAAAATAATGGAACATTTTAGGAATTGTCCCTGAGTACAAGAATAAAGAAATTAACTGCTTCGGCAGAAAATTGCTAGAACATTCCTTTCAAAGCTGTGCTCTATTCACACCTCCCCTCTCCAATCCCATCTTATGCATTTACAATTCAATAATCACATAACTCATTATGTCATTAACTCCATCACATAAACATTAGCAGTAATTTGCTCAGTCTCAGAAATACTGGAGTTCCCTTATTTGATATCATCTGAATTACAAAACAGTTAGTTGAATCGGGCCACCTCTTTCTGGTACTGCCTGTCAGTACACTCACCTGACCAAGAAAATATTAAATAGAATAGAAGAGAAGGAATTTTAAAAATTACCCTGACAAAATATTTTAATTTTCAGAAAAATGGTCATCAGCTGCAATCTTAATTTTTTCCCTCTCTGCATGTTTTTCTTATGGCCAGGGACCTAAACTATATACAGAAAAGGAACAGAAATGCAAGTATTTTGGAAAAAAAGCCCTGAAAAAGATGGGCAATAAGCAAGAGCAGAAGCACAAAGGGAAGCATACTCTCTGCTTAAGAGTCCAAGTGAACAGAAGTCATCTCTGATGCTAAGAAGCAGCTTTAGAGAGCTGCATCAACTAGCAAGAAAGCAAAACAAATCCCTTTAATAAACCTGGTTTATTTAATAGTCCTTGATGTAGCATTTCACGTGCTCTGTAGGGCTATTCCATGTAGTAGTTCTCATCTTCAGTCAATAAATACGATTCTGTGTAACACCGTTATGAAAAAAATCATTGAGCATGAAGAAGAGAGCATAATGAAACAGTATGTCAAGAATCAGCACAACTGTGCCAGTCTCCACAGAAAATCCTCCTTAGCCAATTCCAATTGATAAAAAAGTTTTAAGTGCTGCAGAGTGAAGCTTGGCAGCTTGCAATTGACAGAGTACAAGACCCAAAAGCACAACAGCATGCACACGAAAAAAACGAACAAATCACTGCCAGGTAGTTTTGCCAACAGGAGTGAAAGCTGGTGATTATTTTTCTTTTCATGAGAGAATGGCTACACTAACTAAATTGTATAACTTACAACACAAAAGATTTACCATTACCACGTCTGTATACCAGCTACAACTCCATCTTCGAGATAAGGCAGTGCACACAAAAAGAGTTTTACGCTGTCAAACTAACGTAAACAACTGCATTTGCAACGGCGTCCTACTGCGACCCTCGCGATCTTCCTCACGCGTTTGTTCCTACTACAGAAGAAATCGATTACAGAGTGACAGGTAGCTCCCACAGGCGTTGGCCTGTTCGGCCGGCGGGAGACGGCCTGGCATAGCTATGCCAACGCCCCGTACCCGGAACCGAAAACGGAGGTCCGCGAGAGGCCGCGGTGCGGCCCCTTCACCATCGGCCTCACCTCCTCCCGCGAACAGACTACGCTCGGGGGATTACGGGGCCCCCCCGCGAGGCCCGCGGCGACCCAGAAGCGGGGGGCGGAAGAAGGACCGCGAGTAGCAGCGACAAGACTGGCCTCACGGACGGCAGCGCCCGTTCACTCGCCCTGTTCGAGCGGGCGCAGGAGGCGGGGCCGTTCGCGAAAGCCCACCGCGACCCCGCCGCCGGCAGAGCGCTGGGCACGGGCGGCCACCTCTCGCGGGCCGGCCCCGGCGCCCGGGCCTACTTATTCCCCCAGCATCCCGCGGGCCACGGCCCCGGGCGGACTCACCAGGGGGCTGCCGCTGCTGGCCATGGCCCGTCTGGCCCGCGGGCCGCCCCCCGCACCCGAACTCACCAGGGGGCTGCCGGTGCTGGCCATGGCCCGCCCGGACCGGGGCCGCTCCCCACCCGTTCCGCGCCAGGCGCTCGACCCAGCCTGAGCCAATGGGGCACCCGCGTCTCCCACCCCCGACGTCACCACAACAATCCCCCCCGCCGAAGGCGGGTCTTCCGCGCACTACGCTCGCTCACTGGTGGCGGTGACTGCTACTCACACGCGAGCCAGAACAGAGCGTTCCCCGTCAGCCTCAGCGTCCGAGCCGAGGAGAGGATGCGCAGTTAAGGGCATGGCGTCCCCAGGAAGTTGCGTTGTAAGGGCGGAAAAGGGCGGGGTCGGCTGGCAGCCGCTCAGCCGGACACTCACGTCCGGGTTTGTGCCACGGCGGCGGCGTGCCCTGGGAGCGGCGGGCGGGACTGCCGGGACAGCCGCGCCCGCCGCGCAGCTCGGAATTCGAGTGCGTCATAAATGCAATTCCAGTGCGCTTGTTTGCTCCTGAGAACTTGCCTCGTCTGCGTGACACCCGCGCTCCCTCTCCGGTTCTGACAGGCCGTTTTCCCTGTTTTCCCTACGAGCCCGCGGTGCCCGTTAACGGCGACCTGTCAGTCCTGTGCGAGCCCGCCGGCCACGGACGCCGGGAGGCGGGTCACTAGTGTACGACACTGCAGCGAACAAATAGAATTTGTCAAGGAATTTCTAGAATTGTGAGGGATTGTCTCACAATTGTCTCAAAACGATGAGGCAGGAAAAGACCATGTAGTTTACTGAACTGCAGCAGAATTACAAGATATTTGGTTTCAAGTCGGGGTAGCGTGGAGGGCCACGGCAACCGCAGTGTCCCAGGGTTGATCCCCTTTTTTCAGAAAGGTTTTTTAAACAGTCAGCCTGAATCAACTTTCCTGTATGCTAATTTTTTCATCCTTCTGCAGATTAGTTCAACAATTGATGATAACCTTGTAGTAGGTTGGATGCATGGGTCGGTGGGCGTGTGTGTGTCGTTTTTTGTTGGAAGCCTACCTGCACTCTTCAGACTGCATCCATATTTTAAGCCTCTCAGAGAAACTCTGCCAAATAGGAAAAAGCTTTTGTGTAACTTAGGCCAGTAGTGAGGTAGCTGTGTTTGTGGCCACTGAATGACGCTGTGATGGTTTTCACATATGTGAATTGAAAGACATTATCCTCGCGAAAAGGCAGATCCTTTTCCATGTGATCTGGTAGAAACTTTTTCTCCTCAGTCTACAGTTTTGGATCTAACTAGACAGTATTGTAATGGTCCACACAGCTGCTTGACCAGTTGGAATTATGTTTATGTCCTTGGATACTTTATAAGGCTCAAAAACCATAATAAAGCTAGTAAAATTTGTGGATTGCACACAGCAAGTTTACAGCTATTCCAAACATTATACAACCAAGAGTTCTGAACACAAAGAAAAGGAAGGAACCAAAAAGGGCAGACTTGTAACGGTATTAAGCTGTGTGTGTCAAGACAGTTCTGTGCACTCACATCCTGTTCCAGTAGGGCATACTTGGGCACATGTGATACTCTGATTCAGCTTCTCTGGGCTGGGGATCAGCTGTACAGACTATATGTGTATTCCAGTCTGTATGAGCCAAAACAAACACAAATCAGGGAACAGCATCTACACTATAGGCAATTTGCTAGGTTCTGCTGCGTAATATCAGCCAACTATAACATCTTCCTTTTTAGAAAAGCAAATGGTGCCTCTAGAACAGAGGTAATAAAGCACACAGTAGCATTTAAAGCCACAAAGTATCAGTGTATTGTACGTAATCCTTAGAGATGACAGTGCTGTAGAGTCCAGTGGCTTCATCTGGCAGAGTTTAGAGTACCAAACCTGCTGGAAAACTTGAACAGTAGAAATTTTTATCTCCTGTTCAGTTGAAAACAAACTGAGAAACTAATTGGAAAAGGCGACAAAAAATCTACAAGTTTGTTATCGGTCTTAGGGAAGAGTAAAGGCCCGTTATTGTTCAGGAAAGGGAGTGAATAACAGATAATGTGTCATGTATTGAAGAATAGAGCATGCCCTTTTTCTTCCACTAAAACAATCTAGTTTAACAATGAAGATAATATTATTCATTTTAAGAAGATAATAATAGCACACACAAAAAAATTGAGTTAAAGTCCTTAGCAAGTGTGTTAAATTCTGCTGGGACAGATGAAATTTGCCCCAAAGTATTTTTTTGGGAAAATGAAACAAAACAAAACCACCAAAACCAAACAAATAAACAACCAAGCAAACCATTAAGAACTGAAGTAGTCTCTGAAATGTTGGAAGTTATTTCTGAGAAGCCATTCAAGAAGCCTAGAAGACTTCTGAATGATGGTCTCATCTTCAAATGTAGGAAAAATAAGTCTGAAAATAATGCTAAACCAAGTGAATGATTAAACAGACAAACAATATAACTTGATTCACCTTCCGTCTTTGACAAGTTTACTTGCTCCTAACAGAGTAGATAGTATATAATTTGACTTTGCTAAGACTTTTGACACAGTTCAATTTTAAAGGAATACTAAGCAAGCTAGTTGACCTAAATGCTAGCACCTAGTCTTGTTAATGAATTCTTAAATTTTTTGATAATGCATCTAGTCATTAGCAGGTCCCTGTTAAAGTGAAATGGCATTTCAACAGGCATTCCAGGCTCAAACTTGGTCTGATTTAGTATTTTCATCAGTTTTGGTAATGAAATAGAAAGTATGTATACAAGATTTGTGATATTATTCTGGGAAAGATTTTAGTCACTTGGGAGACAAAAATGAGGAGAAAAAAAATATTTTGACATATTTTAAAGACATACATAAAGTGCAAAGTATTACACTTCAAAAAAAAAAAAAAAAAAAAACCCAAAAAAACCCCCAAAATGTATTAATATAAACTCTGAAATAACAAGTTACTAGCAATATACTGAAAAAGGCTGTGAGAGTGAGAGCTACAGAGTACCAGAATTTAAGTAATGAATTAATAGTGAGATGTTACTGCAAATAAGTACTATTTTTGCACATGATGACGTACAGGATTTGAGAACGGCAGCTAGTGCTTTTTTCATTCTTCATGGGATGCAGTTGAATAGTATATCCAAGTCTAGGCATGATGCCTTCAGGAAGCTGTGGATCAGCTGGAGAGAATCGGGGGAAGCAAACGCTGCGCTGTGGTGGGGGCCGTGGGAGAAACGCCCTGGGCTCTGCCAGCAGGGGGCGCCCGCGGGACGGGGCAGCGCCGCAGCCGCCCGAGCGGTACCCGAGTACGGACCCCGGGAACCCGCGCCCGGGGGCCGCACGGGCAAGCGACACAACGACTACTGAAGACGAGGTGTGTCCCTCAGACCAAGGCTGAGGATGAATAACGCTCCCATACCCTGGGCAAGGTAAGTAGAAGTCCCAGGTGAAACAAACAAAACAAAACAAACAACTCCCAAACACACCTGCAAAAACCAAACCCACAATTAAATCAAAATCTTTGTCACAGAACATTTTCAGCTCCTTAGTGGCTTACAAGCATTACTTAAGTATTTTTCAAAATAGTTTCTTTTGGCAAAACTCGACAGAAGAAAAAGGGAAGAATGGTGTCTTACTTTGTTCTGGTTGCAGGTGATACACATAGCATGCACTCAGTAGTCCCAGGATATGAAAGGATTCATAGGTTTGATCAGAACCAGTATTATGTCTCCTTATATGGCTGTAGTTCTCAATCTTCCACTTGAAGGATATCTATCACTCTTAGAGGCAAAAGTCAGCCTTAGAATAGTTCCAAGATTCTGGAACAAGGTGTGAAAAACCAAAGCTTGAACCTAATACCAGTCTCAAACATGACACCAAAGAAAAGAACAAAAAAACCCTAAAAAAACACAAAGCAAAAGGATGGGGGGAAAAAAGGGGGGAGGGGTGTTATAGCCTGCTTTTTAAGAAACTTTGTAGTATTTCAGTGGCTGAATAAAAATGAGGTTTTGATTGTCCCAAAGACCTAATTGTAAAGCAGAGGCATTTTGGTTTTAGCTACAACAATTAATATTTTAAAGTAACTCCAGAAAAGCAGAAGCAGCTGAAAGCTTTTAAGAGTTTCACCTGGAGAACTCCTGGTGCTGGAATATCATGTCAGCCTTTTAACCATCAGCTTGTCATCATCCGCAGACTCAGTTCTTAAAGTCTTCCTATCTTGCCCTAATGGACACAAGCAGCAGAGTCTTTGACTTTTCATTTCTCTCAAGTAATTTCTGACTACATTCAATCTCTCCATTTTCTTTTGCTTCTCTATTAATGAAGTTTTGCACTCTCCCTTCCATAGCCTGACCTGCTTCTCCTTACTCATATCTGAATATAATTGTTCCCACTCTCATTTTGCTAATACAACTGGTACGGAATACCTTATTAACAGAAAAAAAATTTATGAAAATGGTTCTGTTTCTGTGCAGACATGTTCATAAGTAAGGGCTGGCAAGATCTGATTAATTTAAGATACAATTGATTTGACAATTTCAAAAAGCATCCCTCAGATTCTGAAGATCTGAAATTTGGGAAGCTACATCAAACTACACTATGGGGTCTAAAAGTTTGGGATCACCAAAATCCTCCAGGTATGTGGCATTGTTTTTCTGATTTCCTCATCCTGGGGAAATTACAGCAACTTCATGTTCTCCTCTTGCCATTAGATTGTGGCAGAATAAATGAAGCACCCTTGAATATAGTTTTTGCAAGTTAAAAAGCACCACAGACTAGAAATGGGATATTTTTTCAGGTATTGGAAAAGCCCTTTGATTACAACTCTGAAAACAAATCACTTCTGTCACCTCCTATGGCTGTCACACAAATCGGATGTTAACTCCTCCTTCTGTTCCTGTTTTTCTCACAGACAAAGACTCCTCACAACAATTCTCTGGCTTAGCACACTTTTTTCAAAGGATGTCTCAACCTACTTTGTTTCTTCTAAATGAAATCTTCCTTTGCCTTGTCAAAACTAATTTTTGCTGTCACCAGAGAGACAAGGGAAGCACTCCAAAGAGGAAGGAATGAATGTATGTGACTGTGTGTATGCGTGTGTCAGCTAGTTCGGATGCATGTGTACATATCTCAGTATGCTTGCTAAAACTGTTGAGCCCATTAAATATAAGAGATGCAACTAAGACTCCAGAAATCTGCTTGGTAGATGATTAATCATGTATAGGATTTTCTGTGTCTAGGGCAGAACGTAAACCTCCAGAGATTCAGCTCAGAAAGGCTATACCTGTTGTGCAGATAGGCAAAGGACTCATCAGTTCTGGAGAAATAATAGAAGCCCTGGAGAGGCAGTGGGCCTGACCTGTACTGTGATTACGTAGAGGTCATTTGTGCTGTTCTTGTTTTTCACCTTTTGCCATTATATCAGCCCAGCCACTTAACCTTGAAATTTATTTTTGTTAAAGCAGTACATGAGGCTTACTTATTGCAAAATAAAAAGTTACAGCCATTCAAGATAATAAAGAACAAGGCCTACTGTCTGATTATCTTTAAATAGAGCAATTACAAATTCTGAGGAAATCAGGAATCCCTTTAATTCATCAATATCATATCAAGAAGCAGGATTTTCTTCTTAAGAAAAAATAGTTTCTCATGATTTTATGAAAAATCATGCATAATTTTTACAAAATGATGGAGTTTAAATCATGGTTCATCACACTGCAAATATTTCTGCTTCCAAGAGGCACACAATTCCAATAGTTATTCCTAAGGAAAACAGCAGTCTGCTGCTTCCTCCTTAGACAAGAGGGTTACCGGATCTTGCAGCCAGGAGGTTAATTTAGGGAAGGGCATAGTTGTGTGTCTCTGGGACTGCAGATGGTGCCGGAGTCTGGCTTTGCCATGCCTGCAGGGGTAGTATTTGCTAGACAGAGGACTTAATCACGATCTGCCTCTGAAGTACACAAGTTGAGGATTTATTTTTAAATGATACATGTTTGAAACTGTTTGACCAGTCACCATTTAAGCTGCTTGGAAGGACCGTGTTGGGGAGGCGATAGGAGATCACAGGAACTTCATAGGCGGTATTCCTCAGGGAAAGTCACTGATCTTTCTGATGTTTAACACAACTATTGCCATTAGAAAGCTTCAGTAGTTCAGCAGAAATCAAACCTCCTGTGGTATTATTGTCACACAAAGTACAATAGTCACTACCACTGAAGGACACATCTGATATCCCTAAAGATTCTTGAAGCATAAGAAAGTCATCCTTTCCATGCTGCAAGTGAGAGGGGTAATTCCTTCCAACTCTAGGGCTCTCAAGGTTGTCTTTAATCATTTCAGAGATTTTCAGGCCAACGGTCTCATCAGCATGGCTTGGTGCAAACAATAGTGCTGGCCCCAACTCAATCTCTTCTGTTCTTATATACCTGCTGGGGACATACTGCTGGCTTGGATCCAAGGCAAATTCAAAATTCTCTCCTGCAGTAACCAGATCTGTGCTTCCTGTAGGTTTCAATGAGATTTGGGAAATCAGTTCTTGGGTGTTTGGATCAGAAATTCCATCTGCATTCACTTTGTTTGAGTTGCTGGCCTCTTCTCTTTCAAGTTGGCTACAAGCCTCATTTGGTCCAACCCAGTCCTAATGAAAGCATCCATAATTTGGGGTCATTTTGCATAGTCATTCCAAAATAACTCTTCTTTCTTTATGGCTTTGGCACAACAACCCGAATGTTTAGTGTAAATCCAACAGGCTAAGTTAGAGTAATAGGATAAAAAACCTAGCTGCTAATTTCACAAAATTTTACAAGAATTTTTACAAGATTACACCACCAGAGTATAATGCAAGCTGCTGGTATTGAAAGGGTTTGGTTTTGAAAGGGTGCACCTTTTGCATTCAGTCTGAGCTGGGAGTCACTGGAGGAGTTCCACTTCTAAGGAACAAGAAGCTGGACAGAAGCTGTGGTGGTTAGCTGGTATGTGGAAGCAGGAAACTGTGAGACTATAAACTCTCAGGAAGATCAGAACCACCTGTCAGTAATTCTGCTCAGGAGCTAGAATGATTAATCCCAGGAAAAAAAATCCTCCTGTCATGAACTGAGGATCATAAGAAAGAAGTGAAATTTATTTCTTACCTTAAAATTCCCATTGTGCAAATTATAGAGTGGCTGAAAGAAAGCAGCTGGCGTGGGAATGTTAAAGCAAGTGAGGCTTTTTGCCCTAAAGTGAGAAAACAACACTTTAAAAAAATTGGACTGTTTTTCTGTGTTTTGTCTCCGTGACACTGGTTAGATGAACACCCCCCCCCCCTTATGTTAGTAGTATTGCACAAGAAACCCACTCATCATAATTTCTGACTTCTCATACAACTGTTTGTCTGCCACCTGTGCATGCATTTAATGTTTCTAAGAAGAAGCGTAGTCTCATAAGTTTCTTAGGAATATGCCACAAACAATATACTGGTCTATTACTCATTATATACACTGAGATGTTTAAGTGTTTATCATCTTACTTGATCTAAACCACTGTTTCTGAAAGTGTTTTAAATAGTTCTAGTTTCATTACATTTAAACAGAGAAATTCTTGCCCCTTTATTAGAATCTATCCTGTAAAAATATTTATCTCATGGACATAATGTATTCTGTTTCTCTAAGAATGATGTGTATATGGAGCATCATAATGTATGCCAAGGCAAAAAGGAAAGTGGTAGGAGATTTACCTATGCTCTGCCAGCACAAAACATTGCAGAGGATGGTTGCACAAAGGTTCTAAAAACACTTTTTTCTCCATACAACTTGGTCTCAATTGAATTGGAGTCAGTTTAGTTTGCCTATATTGGTATTTTACCTACTGACTCCTGCCAGGAATGTCACAAGCAGCTTAACATTGACATTAGTTTAACCACCTTTATGGATTGCTGTGTACTTGCACTTTTAATTTATTTACATGAAACTTCAAAAATTTCCATGGGCTTAAATTTCTTTAACTCCAAGAGACCATCATCCTTGGGCTGTAGCCGAATTTGGGAGTCCCAAAGGTACTCTGGTCTCATTAAGGACTGGTTAGTGGGTCATTAACTATCACCAGCTAAGGAATGTGTCACGTTCCAAGATTGTCAAAAGACCTTTTGGAAATGACTGAGTTTGTGCAGCAGAAACAGGAAGGAAAAGGGACTCTTGATTTACCCTTTTCAGGCCATAAAGATCAAGGGGAATTTAATGAAAATCACATACCTTGAAGAAAGCTTGCAGTTCCAGAATAAATACAGTAGAGTGCCAAAACTCAGAGGAATGAATAAGAACTGCATGGTTTTGGTAGTTAGGATCTTTTCAGAGACTTTTGGGACATCTAGGAAAAGAATCAACACAAAAATTTTTAATAAAAATTCTGGAACTCAAGATAGAACCCCAAATAACCAAGCGCTACAAATGAAACAGCTTTTCATTTGTAGCTAAAGGCCTTAAGGAAACTAATTTGGCTATGAATATTTGAAGAAAGCTAGTTCTGATTTGAAATGTATTTTACTATGTATTTTCTTTTCTTTTTTTTTTTTTTTTTGGAACATGGACATGAAAAGAAATGAAATAAGATGAAAACAACATTCTTTTTACCTGCTCTTTGAAACACTGTTGTCTGGCTCCACTCACTCCACTGACTGTGGTAGGAATTCTCGTTTTCAGAAACTTTGCAACGAACTCTTGCAGCATAAGCAATGCCACTGCGGAGCTCTGTGGCTTCAATTTCTACCTGTGGCAGTGAGCTGGGTAATGTCTTGTTCAACGCAACCTGCAAAGTATTTCAAAGCATTGCTATTAATGAGACTGCAAAAGAATGGTCTATTAAATACTCTTTTCTTTTCCAGATTTTCTTTTCTTAGATGCAAGAAGAGGGTCTGATGGATGACTTCTGCAGGGTTCATGAGAAGAAGAGTTACTGAACTTCAGTATTGATGTTTTATGTAAAATCTCTCAGCCTTAATATAGGAAACTAGAAAGGCCAGCTTAAGTCAGCTGGTGGAGAGCCCTGAGCTGAATGGCAAGGCCATTGTACCCAAAGAACAAGGCAGGATCCCTGTATGCCTCATGCAGTTACCTCCCAGGACATGCTGTACTCCTTATACTGCAACTCATACTGGAGAATTTCAACGAGGTACCAAGGCACATTCCGCACACTCCACCATATCTGGCACTTGCTGGCAGTGGCATTACTCTGGATGTTCGAAGGTGGATCAAGTTTTACTGCAAATAGAGGAGGAGGAGTTTTTTTCACAGTACTTGGGACACCACAAAAGCAAATGCATGATATTAGGGTGACTGAAGTCATGGAAGATAAAGCTGGGTCTAAAGAGGGATACTAACACTAGCAGTAGACCAAGTTAGCTTACAGGATCAGAACAGCTATAGATCTGACGTAAATTAATGATAACTCCAGTAGTCCCTAGGGTTAATCTTGCAAGCAAAGGACCTCTCTGGATATCACATTCTGCCCTTACAACATACCACTAATATAAGCAGGTTTTGAGCATTTCTCTCTAGTACCAGGGCATGGGACATTCAGTTAGATCCATGACTCCTCATTACATAATTTCTTAGAGAAAAATAAAATAACAAAACAAGCAGATAATTGAGGCCATCCAATTGCAAATCACCCAGGGAACAAGAAAACATGATGCAGATGAGAAGTATTCTTGAATGGTGCTCCAGAGCCAGCCCTCTCTGAAGTCTGGGAAAAGTCAGGATGGAGAGACTCAGTGACTGCATCCTTACTGGTGCAGTTCATACAGTGCACTCTCTGGGGATGGGCAGTCTTGCTTGTTTTCATTGTTTTCACTTGCTATCTTTGAGACATCCTTTGTTGGACAGCATATCAGACCTATCCTGAAGCTTCTGGGCAGAGCCTCAGCTCACAGCTACCCTGGTTCGTACTTACTGTGTCTGCGGGGATTGTACTCTGGAAAGGTCACGTATGTGTGATTACGTCCAAAGAAATTTCCTTGGAGAGAGACTCTATAACCATCTGTTTCCAAGATCTGGCTGGCTAAATAAATTGTGCAGTGGTACTGATTCTGTGTGCTCTCTGTGGCAGTCAACGTGCAGCTGGCATTGTGTCCCTTTGACCAGAGGCTAGAAGAATAAAAAGGCTGAAAGTTTCTTTTAAGTCATACAATTAAGTGCTTTTCAGTCTATGGATGTGTGGCAGCTTAGCACACCACAACACTCTGAAAGACTATGAACCTCTTTAGTGCAGACAGCAAGCAAACCAGCATTCCAAAAGCTGGCGGGATGGCAGGGCTGGATGGGGAGGAAGGGGGAAGCTTCATAACCTTACTGCTGAGAGCACCAGATCTCTCAGGAATTGCACATAGCACTCAGGAGCTGTTTCCTGCTCCCTCTGAAAGTGAGAGGGCTGCTGTCACTGGAGGAAAGCAGGTGGGAAGGAGTGGATGGACAGTTGGTTACAAGCGCATATCACAGAGGTAACAATAAGCTGTACATTGAGTCCTCTTTCACTACAAACCAGTACTGACAGCAAAACGTGTCAGAAGTTGGTTTGTCTTTTTGTGGTTTAGCCTTTTATTAGTATTTTTTTCACATTGCATGTGATCCTACAAGAAACTGGGAGATCACAGTTTATCAGCTTGTCCATTTTTCTGTATTAATAAGAATATTATTAATAAGAGTATAAAAACCGGTATTAATAAGAGTTAGGCTGTTTTTTACTTAACTGTAGCAGAATGTGGCTTACCCTCATGTGATAGTTACTGGTGGTCAAGACAATGTCATTACATAAACTAAACATACTCAAATTATCCTATCAGTTAGCAAACTATTTACCCAGTTTCTTATATTAGAGGAAAAACAATTCGTATAATATTCTAAATCTCGTATTTAAGCTCACTGGACTTGTATTTATATATTTACTAACATAGATTAAATCATTAAGTGTTTAATTTCTAGGCAAAAAGGAAAGAAATTACTAGAACTTGATTAGGCAGCTTTATGTAGGATGGGTTCTGGAAGTTCCCAGGTCATGGGGACCAGAGGCACTGAGATGCCTGCCAGAAGGGTTCACTGAACAGATGGAGAGCCCACAGCTGAGAGGAGATCGTGCAGCCATTTGCGCTGGACCTTTGCAGCAGCCCCTGAGGCTGCAGGACCACAAAAGAGAGCAGCCTCCGGGGCAGCCCAGGTCTGTAGTGATGGGGTGGCAGAACTAGCTGTGCCACAGGTCTCCTCCTGCTGTGAAGGGAACAAAGCCCACAGCTGGGCACTGTCTCTGCTTCTCAGTGCTGTCCTGCCCATGCAGGGCTGGGGCTGCCACAGACAGTTCTTGGTGTGCAGTTCTTACTTGGTGAAATGCAGGTGGAAAGGTCCATCACCCATGGGCTTCTCTGTTACCCACATGCAGCTCACAGTAGTCACGTAGTTGTTCAGGCAGCTCAGGCTGCCAGAGAGCTCTGCAGAGGAAGGAGACCAGAACTGGATTCATGTATCACTGGATGATGCCTTGCTTAGTACATCAAATAAATGTATTACTTGCGACTACTTCCTTTGCTGACACTGCATCTAATCTTCCTCGTCACTTTCTTACTCTGTTGTAACACACTTCAGTGCATGAAATGAATGTAAGATCTTAAAGCAGGGACCTTGGGCAGTGGCTACACTTTTTCTGGTGCCCAGCTTGCCCAGTATGTGCTCAGTTCCCTAAGCCTGGCATTGACAGCCAGCTGTACTGGTTCCTGGGACCTGGGGATCTTGGGTTGCGAACTGAAGGGTGTGTCAATGGAAAATGAGCACAGGCATGTACCTGTCTTTGTACAGTGGTTCAATTCCAGATCTCCTCTTACCTCTCCTTTTTCCTCCACCAAAGACCAGCACAGCAGCAATGCACAGCTGGAGGCCCAACTGCCACACAACTCCTCCCATTCCAGATAGTATCTAAAACAGAATAATCATTAAGAGCAGTTTTATCGGTATTTCTACCAGCAGGTTGAAGCATTAGCTGCATGCTTCTGCCAGCCTGACAAAAGCTGATCCCGAATCTGTCAGAGGGCACCGACTCAGCTATATCATTTTTTCTATGGGAACTGTTCACAGAGAATAACCGATGTGATCCTGGTCAAAGCACTCATTGGGAGACATGGAATACTTAGGGCCTAGTCATTACCCCAAGTCACTTAAGGGTTATGTAAGGATGTTTGAAGTGTATCTTCTGCAATGTGGCACACTACATCTCTATAAGGTTATGCTGGGCTTACTCTCTTTATTTTTAACCAAAAATTCCATTCTCTGAATTGTCTCCTGATGAAGTTTTAGTTTAAAATTATACTTTTTCACTAAATGTTTCTGATTTGATGACTTTATGGCAACATTTAATATGAAGAATATGGACCTGATCTACTCAGCAATATGTGGTGTTTTAAAAAGATGTTTCCAGTTTGCATTATCTGCTGTTACCTGAACACAGCCAATGAGCCCAGCACCACCACAAGGAGAATGCTGCTCCAAAGAGCCTGAAACCCAGAAAACTTGGAGTGAGTTTGTAGACAGAGACCACTAATCAATATAAACAAAAACAGTTTCCTGAAAAATTAAAAGAATATTGAAGGAACAGTGTTTGCACGACTTGACTAGCATGGACACTGAACTGAGCTTTACAGCTGGGGTAACAGGAGGGTGGGGGAATGTTCTGTCTCAAAAGAGCCTGGGTTAGTTATTATCAGAAAAAAATAGAAAAAAGAAAAAAAACAAACGAAACTTGCCAGAGATGATGATCTCTCTTTCAGTAGAACCTGGAGAAAAGGGAAAGAGTGTCAGGATAGGAGAATCAATAAGTTCAGCATTAGCATAGGACCAAGCAGATAAAGCCTGACTATAGAATACGACTGTGACTTCCAACCAACAAAGAGTCTGAAGAAGTCTTGATTAGAAGTGAGCAAGAAAAAGCCTATGCTTAGCAAGGACTGTGATATAATAATTAGGATTAATAATAATCATTAGGATTGTTTTACTGAAGAGATTAAATTATCTGATCCATGACCAAGAATATCCTTCCAGTCATGAATTTCACAAAGCTAGAGAGCAGCATCCACATATAACTTCTTGCATGTAATTATGCCTGCCTATAGTGTCTCTCATCTGAATTAAATTGTAAAATAATTACTATGTTTCAGGAACTGATCAAGAGAAAAGGAGTATTTCTGGCTTTTACTACACCCCCTCTTCATTTATGGGTTTTTCATAAATGTCCTGTTTTGCTGCAGACTTTCTTCAGAGTGGGGGTTGGCGAGAGGAAGTGTCACCATTAGCTGATTTTAGCTGAGAGAGGCTGGGAGGCATGAAGCCTCTCCTGCTTATCATTCTAATCAGGTTTGCTTATGATCCCTATGATAAATACAGTAATACTGACTAAATATGAAATAGAGCAGCATTAAGTAGAATTATACATGTGCTTACAAGAACTCGTTCAGGCACACAAACAAATAAACAAACTTAGCTTAAGATAAGTAAACCAGGAAAGAATGCTTCCAGGTAATTGCTACTAATTTGATAAACTCCCCCCACTCCTACGTAGTAAGTTATTTGTTCAGTTCTGCAATGTTTGAAATGTGTCAGATATTTCTGGCTCTCTAGCTCACCTGGAAACAAATTCAGCATGTTTAAATGCAAATTTTTGTGTTAAAAAATATTTAATAAATATTAGTCATAAGTAGGTCATGGAACACTGAATTCTGAAAGAGTTATCAGAAAATAATTTCAGAAAGTAGCACATAACCAGCTGAATGAGATTCTGGAGTACATGAATGCAATTAGAGGAGCTAACATACAGACTGTGGACATACAACAATTAAAAGAAAAGTTATTGCAGCTAAGTATAAGTAAAAGTATAATTTTAAACACCATTAATTAATTTCTTCAGTTGGAATCAACACTTTAAACAAAAAAATTGCTGTCTGTATGAAAATGGTTCTGAAAAGGGCTATAAGAATGATTTTGTCCTGGAGAACTTTGTTCAGAAATCAAAAATTAAAGACCAAGGGAATGTCTTTAACTTAAGCAAACAAAAGGCTAAGTAGTCATTTCACACCACCCAGAAGTGTCTTACATGAGAAGATGATTTCAGGTAGGAAAAAAGTGGTTTTTTTTTTTCCTTTTTTCTTTTTTAAATCTATGAGAGAGAAATTGAAAGAATCCAATAGCTGGACACTGAAGGTAGATACAATTAGGCAGAAACAAAATGAAGAATTTGTACAAAAGGGATCTATCTGTATTGCTGAAACCTCTTGCCAAAACATAAGCAAGACCTGTAGTCTATGAATCTTGGTTAGGCATCTTAAAAAGGATAAAACATCCTATTACCTCAGATGGAAAGCCAGTTCTAGCAGCACGGGTGCAATTACAGCAGCTGCTAGCACTGGAAGACAAATCAACTTCTTAGCCAGATGTCTTGGGGACCAGAGTGCTTGCGGCTTTCTTGTGTTCTCATGTCCAGTTTCTGCAACACTGCAAAGTTGTGGGCAAAGGCAGAAAAGCTGTATGAGAACTAGTGTCAAGAAGGGAGAACCACCTTCGCTCTGCAGGAAAGAAACAAAATGTCTGAGATGATGCCCTGAAATGATACACCAGGAATGCTGCCAGCAGTCTATCAGCACCAGGAAGTGGTAGTGACCTTGATTTCCAAGGTGGTCTCAAGCTGGTTGCAATGGTGTTTCCATCCTTTCTGTATGTTTCCAGGGCAGAATTGTGCCTGTTTTCTGCTAGGGAAAATGAGGCCTTGCAGCCGTGCCTTTCCCCTCCCCTCTTGTGGTTCCTGCCTCCACTTCCCAAAAGCAATTTTAAGTATTTTTAACCAGAATTTGTACAACACATTTTCCAAATGTTCTCAACTGCTTATTAACAGAAAGACAGATGATTGACTGTTATTGCTAAATCTGTTAACCCCCAGATTTGGCATCCAGTTGAACGCACAATAAAAAAACATTTTCTTGTAAGAATCTGTAAGGTGAAATAAATTATTTGATAGATACCACTGAGACAGGAAGTAGTACAAGCAGTTGACAACACACTGGCAACATGTGGGTAGCCTAGATACTATCTAGGTTTTAGAAACTCTGCAAAGCAGAGCTGTACAGGGAGACTTGAAGTATGAGGTTGATGTAGCCCAAGAGAATTGCAAGCAGTGTCTTCAATGTGTAAGCAGTAGCATGGAGGATGATTAGGAGAAGTAGATTTAATGATCTAGTGGAAAGTGGAAGCTGACATCATAGAGTTAACTTCTAGAGGGGGAAGTGAGAGATGACAAGAGGACAAGAGCCTGTCAGTGACTTTAAAAATGGGGACAAGAAGCTTATGCTTGATGAGACAGAGAAAGAGAGATAGAAGAATTGGATAGATAAACATCATGGGCTCAAAGGGAGGGATGCAAATAAGATCTTTGTGTCTCTGACTTTTGGATGACTACAAGTAAGACCAGCTTTACAAAGGCCTGATAAAACATGAAGTATCAGTAAGAGCATGAGCAAGAATTTCATGTGGAGATGTGTGCATGAGACTCTTCAACATGCTTGGGTATCCTTTGATACATGTGATATTATATGCCAGACCACAGCAGACAGCCAGGAGTCCTAGGTTTTATTTCACTTCTGACACCAACTTTTATATAAAGTATATTGCTTAATCAGTGTAACTTTTTCTTGTTGCTGCTCATTCACATGGATTTTTACGCTCACCTAAATCTTAGAGGAAGTCAGAAGCTTTAGGCTCTGCTTTGGCAGTGGCTCTGGACTCTTTCAAAATGCATTTTCCTCGTTCGCGCTCCCAGAGCAAGACACTGATGTTGACAAGAGACTCGACACGCTCTATCAATGCATGTTTGCAGCCCAGAAAGCCCGTCATATCCTGGGCTGCATCAAAAGCAGCATGACCAGCAGGTTAAGGGAAGGGATTCTACCTCTTTTTTCTGCACTTGTGAGACCCCCATTTGCAGTACTGTGCCCAGTTCTGGGGTTCTCAACATAAGAAGGACATGGAGTTGCTAGAGCAAGTCTGGAGGAAGCCACAAAGATGATCAGAGAACTGGAGCCCCTCTGCTATGGAAATAGGATGAGAGAGCTGGGCTTGTTCAGCTTGGAGAAGATAAGGCTCCAGATAGAATTTAGAGTCCCTTCCAGTACATAAAAGAGCTATAAGAAAGCTGGAGATGGGCATTTAGCAATGGGGCAAGGGGGAATGGCTTCCAACAAGCAGAGGGCAGGGATACATGGGGTACTGGGCAGAAATGTTTCCCTGTGAGGGCAATGAGACACTGGCACAGGCTATCCAGAAAAGACATCCCTACCCCATCCCTGGAGATGTTCCAGGCCAGGTTGTGTGGGGTTTGGAGCAACCTGGTCTAGTGAAAGGTGTTGAGGCCCATGGCAGAGGGTTTGAAGATCCCTTCCAAGCAAAACCATTTCAGGATTCTGTGATATGACAAGTGGTGCACAGTGGGAGCAGACACAGCAGACCTGGACCCTTGAACACTCAGTTTCTGTTCCTTATATCTTAGCAACTAGTCATAAATGACCTGCTCTTCCTTGGCCATAATCCCTCCCTTTGTTTACATCTCTTCAGAGGCAGCACCCACAGGCACTGCAGAAAGGCAGGACACTGACTAGCACCTACAAAGTAAAACAGTGACAGGCAATAGCATGTCTGTACCAAGAGGTACACCCCTTCATCCATTAAGATTAACCAAAATGCAGAGTCTCCAGAGCAATCTGTTATGCTGCTACATGTAATTGGAGGGATACCCATTGTAAAGAGTCATCCCTGCCTATAAGAAAAGATTTTTGTAGGTCCTTTAAGAAAAATTAGTGATACATTATCTACCTTCTGAATACCTAGGCCACTAAGCATGTCTGACAGAAGCACATCAAATGCACAAAACAGGCTCACATGAGATTTATCCTGGGCAATAAGGAAAAAGTAGTTGGATTTTCTTATCTGCATAGATTATCAGAGAGAACCCCATATAACCAGCCCTTTTCTTTCTTCATCTTTGGACAGCCATTTTCCCAACAATTTGATGCCCACAAACAGCCATGTACTTTTAGATTTTGTATACTTGGATCCCAGAAAAAAAACTGCTACAAAGAATGACTGCAATAAAGCAATATTCATACATACACACACATATATACACGCATATATTTAAAAAGTTTATTTATGTTTGCAAAGTTACAAACACTGAGGACTATTTTGGCTGGATTCCTTTACATTCATCTCTTTCAGTCAGAGGGGAGTACCTTGTTCAAGATGGTCCTACTTTCAAGCACAATCCATCAGAATTAATGCAATAGTGTTATTTTGTGCTCAGCAAACTAGCAGAACAAAAGTACAAAGACACTTCTGGTCATTCTTTTGTTCTAGATTCCTAGTTCAAGAAACAATACAGCATTCCACATTTAGATAAAGAAAATATTTTTCAATATTTTAGCTCAGTAGATGTCCCCTAACATTACATACTGTAATGCATAGAACAAAAATAAGGTAAACTGTCTTACCGGCTCAAAAGAAATGTCACTTTTCACATTGCTTCTGTCCCTTGATAGTTTAGGCTGTGTGGTTTGATGATCAGGCAGTAGCAGCAGTGGCGTAATAAAGCAGAGCTTACTGTGCCTGATTTTAAAGATAATTTCAAGAACCAATGAAAAATGATTCCGATCATCAGATTGAGTTAAAGTAACTATATATGTAATTTCTCATTAGCCATGGAGAAACAGGAATTTCTGCTAAAGGGTTAGCATTTAAAAGGCCAAGTAATTTGCTGAATAGAAAAGTATCTACTTGCAACTTTTATATAAATAGGCCAACAAAAGAGCATTCTAAGCAACCTAAAGCCATTTCCTAGCCCTGTCTGGATGAGGGGCAAAACTGCTTCCACCCAAGACCTGTGCCCAGCTGTGCTCAGACCCCTGCAGCACCCCTGAGCTGCCCTGTCCTGTACTTCTTCCACTGCCAATTGCTGCAGTTTGCTCAAAGGGCAGCTCTGGAAGCAAAGGCAAACAAGCATTGCAGTGCTCCCGTGTCCTGCTCCTAGAGCATATAAGGAACAGATTTTCCCATGCCCAGCTGCAATGATGCAATAGCACTGTTACAGCCAGGAGGCATCAAGTCTGTCCTGTACATGGGTCTAGTGCCAGAAAACAGAGAGAAGCAGTCAAAGAATAGACTGAATAACAGTCTGTTAGTATCAGCATCTGGGGCCAAGAGACAGGGAGGCAGTGGCCATGCAAAAATGGAGATTTCCAAATTGGTACATCAGAATGGAATGTGGTGCTTCTCCCCATACCTGCTTTTTGTCCCTATCATTCCTGGGGGAAAAAAATTTCCAAATTAGAGCTGCTAGATCAGGGACATTTGCAGTTTGCTCATAAGAGGCACTGAAAACCCCCCACCCCAAACCTCTCCACAAACAAAGTGACAACTCACTGACCAAAAGCTTAATTGTTACAGCTTGCTTCAAAGGGAACAACTTCCCTTATTTTAATACCCTTGTGCTTCACACTTGTTCATTAAGTCTGCCTCCTCAGATAAAGAGAGATAACTTCCAGCCCAACATAACACCAAACCACCACATCTATCAGATGTACAGCCAAAGAGTGTTCCAATAACAGAAACAGCTCCCTCAGCAGTTCTGGGGCCATCAATACAAACAGAAAGAAAGAGCACACAGAACTGAGATGTAAAAGGCCCCAGAAAAACAAGCAAGTTTCTCCCTTAAGCAGCCTGGGGTCAGTTACTACAGTGTAGTTTCTGAAGTGAAAATAGCTGTGAGATGAAGCTGCAGAAGACTGTGTTGAGACCATCAGAAATGCTTCTGCCCAGTACACATTTCCATCAACATGATCACCATGCAAGCAGCCCTTGTAGGGCAGTGTGGGATGGTCAGCTCATCAGGGCAGTGGAGGTGGGGTGATCCTTTGCTGCCTTGTGGAGGGACCAGCAGAGCAGCAGGGAGGATGCATCAGCACATGGAGACAACACCTCCCATGACTTATCACAGCAGACAACAGGAAAAATGGAAAATAAGGAGGGAAGAAGCCAAAGAAGCTAATGTATCTTAGAGCAGTACCCAGGAAGCCGCTGAGCAAGTGATGTATTGAGGGAATAATAACAACATGGGCAAAACTAAGTCATGTAGGTCCAAAATCAACATAGCAGATACCATGGTGCATCTGAACGATCAAACTGGAGGATGTGGATGCAATGCAATACTGTCCCAGCACTTACCTATGAAAGAAATAGCTTCTCTTTAATACAGTGCTCTCTTCTGTTTAGGGAGCTGTGGGGTTGCCTATAGTCTCAGGTAAGAGAAGAGGGTGAGGGAAGAGAGTTTATTGGTATCACAGCAACAACAGATTATTACTACACTGGAAACATACATCATTCACCACAAAGGTTCTCTCAAGATACGATCTTCTGGACCAAGCAGCCTATGGGTTAGTAGCACTGTGCCTATGCAAGATGGTCTTCACATTCAATTTCAGTATTATAGTGACTTTTAAAGACAATTTTGCTGAACAAGTCAGAGATACAGAGATGTCCGAGAAAAACAGATTCACAGTTACAGTGCAGTTTCATATTTGGCTTTATTAGCTAGCAGAAATTGCTCAAAATTTGTGTTACTGACCTGTTAACTGCAGCAGAGAAGTCCAAGGCAGAAGTGGCAGGCATATCTAGGTAGGACAACATTTCAATAATTTTGGCATCATTCTAAAAGCTGCTCAATTAATATGCTTGAAAAGTGCAGGGAGAGAATCTGACTCAATAGAAAAGCCTAATAGTGAGAGTTTGTTTAGAATTTTTTATGTTTTGGAGACTTTTCATTTGCAGACTCCACCTGGAAAGGCAAAGTATTTCTGAAACCTAAGTTGTGCTTGGTCTCTAGTACACACATTTCTGCAATGATTACATAAGAATTGGATTTTGATCCCCATGGACAGGTCTGGAACCCTCTGTAATTAACAAACTACTACACCTGAGTTTAAAGAGCCAAAGACAGTAGAAGAAAAAGTAACATTACATGTTGTTGTTAGGAAAAGGTAGGGGAACTTTAATGTAGCAAAGCAAACATGCTTGCCATGGGTTATGCTTCTAAGGTTCTGTGTACAACCAAACTCTCAAGTCATGTGAGAATACCAGGGAAAATAACTTAAAGTTCTGTACTCTTTATAAGGCGACTGCAAAAAATTTTGCACATCTACATAAGTCAAAGGATAATTTTCAAGGTACAGTTGTTTTTTTCTGACATTATAATGGAGGGTTGATCTATGATTCTAAAAAACCCCAAAACCCCAACAAAACCCAGGAACAATCAATCACAACAAATTTGAGACATTAATAGGATAAGTGGCAATAGAAACAGGCATATTTCTGTGGACCTAACAGGTTTCAGTTTGTGCAATGGAGATTACACAAAGTGAACTTTGTTTCTCTTCTGAATTTTGCTAACACTTTGCTCCTGGCACACTATGGAAAAGGCCCCACACTCATCCAGGCAACATAAAAGGCCTTAGTTTGTCTGCGTCCCACTGCTAGGGCTGTCAGAGCGACAGGAGACCCACTGCTTGACATAGCTCCGGGGAAAGTCTTGCCCCTCCTGCTCAAGAGGGATGGGACCACAAAAGGTCTGGCTGTTTTGCCCAAATTCACAGTCAACTGGACTTCCACAGTCTGAGTCCACAAAGCCACTGTCAATAGTGTCCAAATCTACACAGATCAAAGGGTAACTGTCACCAGGCCTTGTATTGTGAGGGAAGAAGTCATAGGAGCCTTCACTGTAAGAAACACTTTCACCATCAGGAGAAGGTAGTGAACCTGAATTTTCCAAATCCCACTGATGAGGCTGCAAACAAAGGGCTTCTAAGATGCTCCCCATCCCTCCTTCCACTCCCCTTTCTCCTTGTTGGTTGACTGGGACACTTGTGCTCCTCAGGTGGTCTGTGGACACAGAGCCTGAAGCAAGTATTTTGTCCTGTGTGCTCAGATTGGCCAAATGCAAGTCACTGGATAGCCTTCTGTCTTCCTCATCAATGTTAACCTTGGGGTAAGCAGGTCCTCCAGCACTATCATCTTCCTTGTTGGTATGCTCATGTTCCCTGTACACATGGTTACAGCTGCACTGGCAGTCACAAGATGCAAATTCATCAGCCACAGTCACTGTATCGATTGACAAGTGCCCGTAGGACTGGTCCTCAGTCCCACCACTACTGTTTACACCACACCACAGGGACTGGCTGTCTTGACCTGGGGCAGTCAGGCAAGACACACAGGGCTTGCAAGGCAGATTCTTTCTCAGCTCCTGCAGCTCTTCCTGTGGGGTGCTGTTGGGAGGATGCATGGTGTAAACTTCTAGGACTTCTGGAAGGACTATTCCCCATTCAAAGAAATCAAAGGTCATTTTCATATGGGATGCACCAACCCACTTCTGCAGAAAAGGACACACAGGGAGAGAGAGAGGTTAGCATCACCAGGTTTTAGGTTCCACAAAAATAACCAAATTCTTAAGCTTTTAGAAGCAAAATCAAACTCTAAAGTCACTGACTCCTCCAATATAACAGTGTAGGAGATACTGTTATTATGAGACACAGGCAACTGCAGGAGAACTAACTGAAGTAATTGAAAATAATTCTCTCTGAGAGGTTTGCGTGGCTTTGCAGTTTTCTCTGACACTCCCGTCAGGATCCCAGGGTTCACAAACCACACAAACTCAGCTCACACATTGAGGCACCACTTACAGAGAATAAGGAGTAGAGATGTAACATAAAGGTTTTCATGGCGCCAAACAGATGCTGGAAAGCTATGGTTCTTATATCTGGAGATGTTTGGCATTCCTTTGAGAAAGCTTTCCCCTTCTGCTGCCCTAATGAGAATCCCTTGCTCAGGATAGCATGGTGGCCTTTTAGTCTGTCATGTGCTCCACTCACTTGTGTAGCCCATTTATACCTTAAAATCTCCGTTATGAGCCATGTAAAGAGGTTTGAAAAAGGGAGCAGGGTCTGGGATGCAAGCCATCTTCTTCCACAAGCTGGAAGAGAAAAGAGAAAGGCTTTGGGGTTAAGCATACATTACAGATGCAAAGCAAGGCATCTCCAGATCCATTTCAAGCAACTGGAATCACCTGTCCAGCCTTGAGAGTTAGCAAGTGGCTGAGAGTCCAAGGATTGAGGTTCTTGTGCTGCCAGAGCCATCTAATGGCCTTTCTTGTGAACCTCACTGGAGGTGAGGCCTCAGCACTTGCACCCAAATATTCACAGTAAGGAAAGAGGTTCCAGTTTTTTTCTTCCTGGAAAAGCACCAAATGCTAGAAATGCATTTTCTACTGAGGCTGGGCTGGTTTGTGGTCTGCAGGCCAGAACTCTGCCCTATGAAATTCTGCTGTGGCCAGCCCTATTGCTGCACCAGCCCTCCTCCATGTCAGCACCCCATATCTCTTCAAGGGCATGAGATGCCTCTGAGAGGGACAGAGGCCTCCAGCCAGCATTGAGGAACCTATGGCAACTTTGGAAAGGGGCAGGCCAGCTCTGGCTACTGCTCTATCTGGCAACTGCAGAGCACAGGCAAGACCAGGAGAACAGCTCAAGAGGCTGTGTGGCCCTTGCTTCATCCCCATGTGCCACCACCTTGTCCCAGCCAGATGAATGGCAGCAGAGTCCCAGAGAAAAGCAGGTCACTCCTGGAAGTCAGTACATCAGCTAGAGACCATACTTGGCTGTCCCTCACAGGCCCATAGCTGCCCACTCATAGGTGTGCACGATGCAAGGAAGGCTGCATCTGAACACCCCATCTTTATCAAGATAGAATAAAAGCATTAACTCCCACTTCCTGAAAAAATTCTTACCTCTGCTGTTTGGCCAGTAAGGTTGTGATTGAGGCCGTGATTGCCACAACAATACCAAACAGTAACAGCCATTCCATGCCTGCTGTCTGTGTCACTGCTGAAGAAAGAGACAAGGTCATGCAGGCTCACCTTGTACTTATACTCTGGTCAATAAACAGGAAATGGTGAGGAGAAAAAGGGTTTTTTGGAACAGAAAGATTTGTCAAGCCAAGGAGGTGGTGGAGTCACTATCCTTGGAGGTGTTCAAGAGACTGGACATGGCACTTAGTACTATGATCTAGTTGATAAAGTAATGATTGGTCAAAGGTTGGACCTGATGATCTTGGAGGTCTTTTCCAACCTAAATGATTCTATGAGACACCCTTAATTTCTATCCCAGATTCTCTCACAGGGATATTGAGGCTATCACCTGGGTCCCTGTACTCCAGACAGGTCTGCTTGAGGATGCTCAGAGAAAACTTCATCAATGAAAGGAGCAGTACATCAGCTGTCCTATGTCCTATGGCTGCACCACAGATAGGCAGCCAACATACTTAGGGCAGGACAGCTCCTTGCCACAAAGACCCCTGTTGTTCCTGACTCCTGGTTTAGGGACACCTCTACAGATGATCTGTGAAGTGAAGGAGAGCAGCTGATTAGAGACAGGTGTTGCTTAGATGACTGCTTGGTGGCTGCTCTCCACCTGTGATGAAAAGGGACACCTTTGAGATCCAGAACTCAGATATCCCTTAGCAAATAGAGCCTGGCCCTGCTGCCACAGCACCATGTAAACGCTGTGATACCTCAGTTTGAGTTGCAGGTGAGTGAAAGCAGGGAAGCTCAGCACATGCTGCTGGCAATGACTGGTCATTTTGCACCTGCTCTATTGGAGCAAAGGCTCCTTATTTTCATAGCCTCTGTTCCACCGTGACAAGCAGCAGTGTAATTCTGAGTATAAAGTACTATGAACTCCCTGCAGAGTGGTGGCTACCAAACAAAACACCCATGCCCAGCATGATCAAACATCAGAGTCCAGACACAGAACTCAGGTTTGAGAGCAGGATCTTGTCCCCCCGCCCTACCCCAGCTAAAGACAACACTAAGACCCAGTAGATGAGATCTGCCCTGTTTCTGAAAGCTGCAAGCAGGACCCTGGACATCTGACACTGAAAAGGAAGCTAGAGGCTGCACTTCTGCAAGTGGCACCCAAATGTACAGCCAACCCTACCAAACACTCTTCTTTTGTCACACAGTGAGAGTGTCGATATTGACAGCCCAGGCCTTGGGTTCACATAACCAGTCAGGAAGCTAACCACACCTGTCTTGACTGGGCTGTTTAAAATTTTTTCTAATTAATTAGATTTTATTAAATTTCTGAAAGCATTCTCTGACACTGGACAAATTGAAAGGGCAAGGAGATCTGGCAGCACGTACCGGCAGGACGGGTTTTCAATGACAGTGGAGAACTCCATTCACTCCAACAACCACCATATCCACTGTCTTCCCGGGGTCTAGCTCTCACTTGGAACTCATACTCAGTGTTTGCCTGCAGTTCCCATGGCAGGAGCACCAATGTCCGCTTATCTTCATGAACAGCTTTGGTCTTCTGAGTCTGTGAATGATTAAATACCAAACGCTAGAGTGACTGCTCTTACTTTGGTCTCCCTGCTGCACAGTGAGGATATCTGTAGTCTCTTCTGCTTTCATGTTGTTTCTGAAATGCCATGCTCTGACTGGCCAGCAGCTGCATGCAATCCTGGGGGAGCCTTGCATGCAGGACAGCATGAGAACCAAATGAACTATCAGCCTTTCTCACAGGATCTAATACTTCTCACACAGCTTCTGTTTCCCAATTAATTTTTAGGGTTTGCCTGTTTTCAGGCCTGTCAAGCAGAGAGACATTTTTTCTAAACCATGAAAACCCTCGTTCCACACCAGTGCTACTGTCCTGGTTGTGCTGGCTTCCTCTTTTCTGGTACATCCTACTTGATGGTAAACTGACATCTCACTTACCTCCCAGGTGTCAGTTCTTCTTTTGTAACGCAGCTGATATTCCAGCTCCTCATTCAAAAAGTAGTAGGAAGAGTTCTGGTAGATAGTTTCCCAAGAAATATTGTAACCCTCTGAGAACAAAGCGGTCAGGTTGAATGGAGGCTGTGGTTTGACTGGAAAACAGGAAGGTGTTACCTTTCATAAGATTGCTACATTTAAGGGATGGCCCAGCATGGTATCAGCAATGCAGAGTGAGTAGGGAACAAAGCTGCCCTGGCAGTGGTGGGCCTTCCTACACCAGAGAATATCCACAGCCTTCCTGCCCTCAGCCATGCACAGAACCTCACGTGTGAGCAGCGTAATGAAGTCAGGACCATGCTTCTCTGAATATATCTTCTGCTTGTCTTTAAACCTCCTCATTGCCTAAGGAGCAGGAAAGATAGTACACAGTGCTAATAAACTCCTGGGAGATGTAAAATGTAAAGCACCTTGTTCTTCTCATGACTAGAAGAACTCCGTGTAGTCATCATCACTCACAAAATTGGGGTAATACCCCTCAGTGTAATAGAGTCATGAGGAAAAGCTGAGGCTAGGGGACACTGCATAAAGCCACTGTAGTCCTGTGTCCCAAGTGTCCAAGAAGCAAGCTTTTGTATCCCTGCAGGGAGTGTTTGTGTATTGAAAAGCAGTAGTGCAAAACTCCAGCAGTCTTGCAGTGCCCAATACTGAGCTATGATGCCTTTGGATGAGGACAGCTAGGAGATATGCATCACTATCCAATCTCTAGTCTGTCAGTGGGAGCAAGGAGGCTTCCTGAAATGTTATGGCATTTGTCAAAAAGATGACACTTCTCAAGTAAAGTTTATTTTCAGAAGAAGCCAAATAGAAAAATTCTATGTCTGCATGGTACCCATCTGCCTGGCTAACCACTCCATTTCTTCACAATTTGCTACACAACTCAGAACATATCAACATTCTACCAAGTCATCTACATGACTGCATTCAGTCTTTGTGTCATGTAGGAGAAATTATTAGGAATTGCCCCAGAAAGGGGAACTGCCATATCCAGTACATCTGGGACACCTTGTGTCACCCAAAATTATGTCATGTTGATTCAAGTGTCCACTGCAAAAGCCTTTGTGGAGCCTCCAGCTCTTGGATATTACAATGGAGCTGGAGAAAGACTTCTGACAAGGGCATGTAGTGATAGGACAAGGGGAAATGGCTTCACACTGACAGAGGATGGGGTTAGATGGGATATCAGGGAGAAATTCTTGGCTGTGAGGGTGGTGAGGAACTAGCATGTGTTGTCCAGAGAAACTGTGGCTGCCCCCTCACTGGAAGTGTCCAAGGCCAGGTTAAATGGGGTTTGGAGCAATCTGGTCTAGTGGAAGGTGTCCCTGCCCCTGGCAAGGGGTTGGAGCTTAATGACCTTTAAGGTCCCTTCCAACCCAAACCATTCTAAGGATTCTGTGATTTGTGACATTTGTAATTAAGCAATTCCTTCTGCCCTTTAGAATCCAGCCAAGAACAAACTCTTGCATAGTCTAGGTGTGAGACTGGTCTGAGGTGGATACTTAGCACCTACTACTTCATGGGGAAAAGAAATTTCCCCATGAAAAGCATGGACCAGGCCAGCTCTAAGCCCAGCTTCAAGCATCATAGCAACAAATGCTTTATGTAGATGAGTGCACAGTGAACATAGCCCCACACTGCTTGCTGCAACTTTCACTCCTTGCCCAGATTATCCTAGCACATGAAGTCAGACAGTATTTATCAAATTAATAATTTTTGTACTTACTGTTGTCTGACAAATAAAAGTCTTTGGAAAGCACATGCTGACTATCAGCTGTCTCTGTAACATCCACCTGGACTTTGGTATCTGCCAGGAGTTCAGTCATGTCCACAGTGCACATGTACTGTGTGTGACTGGTGTTCCTTGACAATTGCAGGAGACTGCAGGCAGCCACAGTATGTTCTGGATCTTCCTCAGGGACCCTAAAAAAGCCAAAATAAACAAGTCCGCATGTATCACATGCTGTAGTTGGATTAATTAGTTGCTAAACCACCCGGCACAGGAAATAATTAAAATGAAAAATCAACATGTTCAAATAAAAAATTATCTTTGAACTTCAGCAGATTTCTTTTTCCCCTTCTACTTGCTCAGCTTAGCATCTTTGAGAGAAATAGGAAAGTGTTTCTGGAAAGGAAAGGTGCTCCTCAGGGCTACACAGCTCAAGACTGCATCCACTTCCTTGCAGGGGCAGAACAGCAGCCATAGAGGACTGCCACAGAGGACAATCTGCGTGAGCCCTGCCAATGCCCATGGGTAAAAGTTTACTTTGTGCTTTTTTAAAAGCAGCAAGAAGCAAGGTATTCCTGTGGCAGCAGAGAAGGCAATGATAAGGAAGCTGGAGTCAGCACAGCAGTCAGCAGCAAGAAGCACAGTCAGCAGTAACAGGAATCAGGGGTTCTTTGCTAGAGAAGAAGTCAGTTCATAACTGGAGTATGAAATACCAAGGAAAAAAACCAGCATGGCAGCAAGAATAGGATTTCTACCCAACAAAGAAGACAGAAGGTCACCATTGTGCTATGGCTGTATAGAGGCTCCTGCTAACTGGACTTTGCTCATCCCACCAGGACGTACCACGTTGCAGTGAGACTGTATGAACCCACACCCAGCTCATTGCGCAGGACACAGGACAGCGTCTGTACATAGTCCACAAAACAAGTGAGGTTTTCACGACACATAGCTGTATGTTTGGAAAGAAAAAACACAATATCATCTTCTGTGATAAAGTAAGCAGAACTTTGTATCAATATATGCACCCCCCGGGGTTCCCACTAAATCTCAAGAGAACAGACCAGTCTCTGACAACCCTCCTCCCTCCCACTGAAAGTCTCCAGTTTTGGGGCATGTGTTTCAACTCTACAGGCTGACAAGTCATTGACAGCAAGATAAGTGTCAAAAAAAACTTATTAAAAACGCTGTGGCATCCAAAATCAGGAAATGCCCAGATTGTGACTGAATTTTCAGACTTATCCCTGTCCCCTCTTATACAATCACTACAGCAGTCACATATTTCTGCAAGAGTCTTAGCTTATAGAGCACATAGAAGAGGCATGATGACCCAATAAGAAACAGTAGCATCATGTTAATGATACCACTTTCTAAATTGATTACTGTTCTTTGCTAGTCTAGTTTTCATTGTACTTATATGGCACTTTGCACATTTCTATTAAAGTGCTATTTTAGTAATTTTTTCTTTGCCATTCTCTCTTCTGTTTTCTAAAGCTTGATATCTGCAGCATCAATACTTTTTATGTCCAGCTCCAGAGGCTTGAAGTATATTTTTCATGGAATTTGGGAATAAAAAAGATTGCAAATTTGTAGTTACTTTAATTTCTATTAAACATTCTGATAAGCAGAATTTATTAATTATAGGCTTCTCAAGAGACCTTGAGAGGCAATTGTAGAACTTACGCTGGTCATTAGGAAAATCAAGTAATTTTTTGAAAGTGCTCACAAAGCAGCATTTATATTCTTGCATTTGTTCTGCAGGAGGTCTGCTCACAGAGCAGTATCCAGTATGTGTTGTATAAAAGTACCATTGTCCTGTGCATAACACACTTATCTCCCTGGATTTCAAGGCAGTCAAGATAGTAGCACAGTGAGAAATGTCTGCATTGATGAGTCCCCTCCGGACAGCTCCCTGGGCTGACAAGAACCACCAGCATTACACTACAAATGGCTGAATGAGGAAAAGCCTGCAGGAGATGCAGCGCGCAGTGCTGGTTCAAACCATGCCTACTGCAGTGACCATTCATTTCTGACGTGTACAGTATCACTCCTTTTCAATGGAAATAAAATAGCCATCATCCAGGAAAAGACTCAAGATTGTTACATCCATGCTTAAATCAAGCATGGGTCCTCTCCTACCGTAAGGGCTGCTCTCAGCCTCCTGGGAACACACTACTTTGCAGCCATTAGGCAACCAAACCCTTTGATGCTAACCATGCTGCAAGTTCACTTCCCTTTGTCGTTCTGCTGCTTTCTTGGTTAGAGAAGCTGCTCTCTCTGCTTCCTCCTTCCCTGTTGCAACGTGCTTTATGTCCAGAGTGTTGTTTGCTGACGCAGTATGTTCAACAACCCTACTGCCCAGTCTTACAGTTGAAGCTGCATGCAGAGAACCATGGTGGAATGCAGACAGTGTGTGCAATGATGGACCAGAAACATCTGTTCCACCTGGTCCAGATCCAATGCTGCCTGCACAAACAAGATGTCTGCATTTACAGTCACAATGCACAGCAGGTGTGTCCAGTGGAGGGTGCAGCCTCCTTCTAGGCTGGGGTAAGTTCAAAAGAAAACAAAATCCCACATTTCCCAGCTGAAGTCACCCATCACAAGATTTATTCCTAGTCCTCACATATCAGAGCACACACTACTCTCCCTACAGGAGCTCTGGGCAGCACTCAGACTTGCATACAAGATCCTCCTTACTCCAAAGAGTTAGGACGGTGGCAGAAGAAATTTGGGGATGTTTGCAACAGACTGGTCCCAAGGATGTACATATGATTTTTTTAAACCTTCATCTTGACTTTTTAATTTTGTACTGACTTCAGAATTCTGTTCTAAAATTTTCATTAAATTTTCGCTCTTTATTTTGAACCCTCAATAGACTCTTCTGAGGGTCCTGGATGAAGCACTGTTTAGTTCAGAATCCTGAGCATCATACTTTTTCTCCTTTAGCCTAACTTTACTCTCCTAGAAATACAGGGTTAGAAATCTCTTGCATTCCTTTAGAGAGGGCAGCAAGTACTAATAAGCTATTAAGCAGTGGCAATTAGCATTCTTCTATGCTATTATGTTAATTAGTCAGACTACTATTCCTAGGCAGCTGGTAAGTTGCAAGTGTATCTTTGGGCAAGAACCTGTTAACAAAATTAAGAGGATAGCTTTTTACTAGGAAAGGACTAATTAAGTGTCCTAAACATAGTTAGCTAGATCTAGGATAAAATGTCTGTCCTCGGCAGCTTCGGAAACAAAACTCAAATACTTCTAACAGTAAGATCTAGAATGATCCAAAGTGAAATTAGTACATGGTAATTCCCTGGCTTGTATCACACAAAATGCAGACCAGAAATCACAGCAGTCCCCTATGACAGGAAGATGAAATTCTGAATGCATCTTTTCTCCTAACTTAGGTCTGGAGTAGATCCCATGCTCTGCCTACAAGCAGCACGTAAGATACAAAACTTGCATAGTTCCCTGCAGACATGGTTGTCATTGCCTTTTTCTGTCCAGCTGATCTGTTCAGAAAGTCAGCTCTGAGTCAGCTGGAGTTTGCAGTGTGGGTAGGAAAAAGCAAAAGAAGGGTGGGTGACTGTATGCACAGTACAGTCCTAAGCAAAAGGTCACTCCACTGACCCTGGCTGACCAGCCAACAGCAACCCTGGGGATATCCTGGTCTTGGCCACCAGAACATTTTCTACAGCAAAGGGTGTTTCTGATGGGGGAAATCCTACTCTAATGTCACTTTGAGACATTTCAATGCAGGGCAGGCACTACCTCTGCAGGCTCTCCGCTGGTGCTGCTCCCCGGAGCAGTATAGAGCCTGGCTGAACTCTGCCCAGCTGTGCACCTTCCTGGGCCTGTCCTCCAGTCATTACCCCATGGAACTCTCTCCCCTGGGACCTTATCTTGTGCTGGCTGTCCCATGGCAACCTTGTGCCATGCACATCTGATCAGAGCTGGCATATATGGTCACTAAGATAAATCCTGTGGGTGTATAACCTCAAAGAAATATCTGAGGACTTACTGTACTGGAATAAAAGGCAGAAGAAAATATTCTGGAGCCACTGTTTGTTCCTCATGGTGGATCTCACTGGATGTCCTGGGGAAGAAAAAAACAAAACAAAACAAAACAACAACCACAAACAAGACTCCCACAACCAATTTAAAGCTCTGCTCAGACATCGACTTGATTAAGGTTGAGGTGGAATTAATCTTGCTTTCATTTAAATGTCTAAAAGTAAAGTGCCTTATTTAGATACTTAAACATTTATAGAAACGCATGGATGTGCACAGAAAGAATTAAAATGAACTTCCTGCAGAGTATTGGCTGTTGATACCTGGTACAGACTTCAACACTATTTTCTCAAGTTATTCTTAAATGGGACAAGACTTTGAAGAAGCAACCTGCATTATTTTGGGGACAAAGTTTCATTGAAAACAAGTTGCAAAGGATGCACAGACATCAGGAAGGGCCCACATGCTATGCCACATAGTCTGATCTACATTTTTAATTTAAGAAACCATCATCCCTTGTCCTGTTACAACAGACTCTGCTAAAAAGTCCTTCCTTATCTTTCTTATTGCCTCCCTTTAAATACTGAAAGGTTGCAGTTAGGTCTCCTCAAAGCCTGCTCCTCTTCAGGCTTAATAAGCCCAACTGTCTCAGCCTGTCATACATAGCAGAGGTTCTCCAGCCCTTGAAGCATCTCTGTGGCCTCCTCTGGATTCACTACAGCAGCTACACATGCTTGTCACATTGCAGGGTCCCACTCCTGAAGGCAGAACTTCAGGTGGGCTCTCAAGAGAGCAGAGGGGGAGGATTCCCCCTGCTGCCCACACTGCTGGGGAAGAACCCCAGGACACAGGGGTTTCTGGGCTACCAGCACACATGGCCAGCTTTTTATCCACCACTGTCCCCAGGTCCTTGTCAGCAGGGCTGGTCTCAATCTATTTGTCCTTCAGCCTGTATTGATTTGGGGGTTGCAGGTATCCAGATCCTGGAGTGCCTGTGCCACATCCACCCCAAAGCAACAAATGCCCAGGCAATCACTCAGCACAGAGAAGCCCATGAGGCCTCTAAGACTTGGGGAACATTTGTGGTGTTTAAAAATTTCCCAGGTTTACTCAAATAATGAAAGCAAAATAAATTTAGCAGCTACCAGAAAGCCCCTGCAGCCTCATGTGAGCTCACAGACATGCTCTCAGGGTGTCAGTGCCCAGGCTAGACCAGCAAGGCTTGCTCCAGAGGTGCCACAGACACTCAGTGTCACACCCTGCACTGGGAGCAATGGTGCAGCTGCTGCCCCTTCTTTCCTGCCAAACAAACCCTGCCCAGGAAGCACGGTTCCAGCTCAGCAGGAAGCCCCAGGCACCCTGCCATCCACCCTCACCTGTTGTCGATGGCAGGGCAAACTCTCTACCTCCATACTCTTTCTGCATCACACATTGCCTTGAGTAAAGACATTTTCTTGACCCCTCTGATCCCAGCTTTCCAAGTTTTCTCTGCGTAATAACTCTTGTCATTACCAGTACTTTTGGTGGTGCAGTCCCTGGCCACTCAGATACAGTCCACTGTCCAACCCCACCTTGTGATCTCACCCATCTTCCACTGCTCTTCTCCAAATCCTTATTCCTTTGAGGAAGCCCTGCTGCTATCTATCCTGCCTTCTGAAACCTGCTCACTCGACTTCATGCTAAGACTGGCTGCACCATGAGCCCATCTCAGCATCGCTTTGTATCGTGACAGGTCACAGTCTTGGCCACCATGGAAAGCAAAGAAAGGCAACTTGCTGCCTCTTCTTCAGGAAGGAAGGAAAGAAGGAAGGAAGGAAAGAAGGAAGGGAGGGAGGGAGGATGAAAGGATGGAAGAGCTGGGTCCCCAGAGAAGGCTGCAGACCCAGCACATATTTCAGAATCCAACTGGCAGGGCCTCTGATGCTTTGCATCCACGATATTGCAGTAGCTCCCTACTTCTATGCTCATTCCTGCCTAAATTAACAGATCAATGCAAGGAAAGTCTTTGCTGCTTTTACTTATTGGACTATGTTTTTTTCCAAGGGTCTCCCCTACTTTCCTTCCTCTGCTCAGAGAATGGTACCATCAATCCAAAGGGATGGTTGGGACCAAACAGGAAAAAGTCAAAGCAAGAAGCCCAAGTGGCTCATTGGGAAGATGTCTTATGGATTTACCAGAGGCTGCCATTACATAATAGAGAGAGATTAGCAAACAGCCCTGTAATCCAGAAGGAAGGTTCCTGAAGAAGAGCACAGTAGTAAAAATAAGAAAACCAGTAGGATCTGCTAAAATAGGTGAAACAAAGAAAATACTTCCTCAGTTGGGATGCCACTGTCCCATCTCTTACCTTTTCCAATGCTCACAGATTAGTTCAACATTTATCACCTCATCTTTCCCTACCTCAGTGTGGTAGGAAAGGACTGAGACCTCCAAGAGCATCACAGACATTTTCAGTGCTGCTGAAACTGTCTGACCTCCTGGCTGTGCTCCAGATTGCTATGACAAGACATGGGCAGACAAGACATGTGCAGGAGAGCTGGGAAAGCTGCAGCTCTGCAGCAGCACCTTCATGGTCTTTGATGCCAAAGATCTCATGACTTCAATGGAGATGTATAGCAACCCTAATTCTGAAGCATGCTCCAGTTAGGCCCCTTGCAAGCTTCAATCCCGGTCTGTGATTGAGACCCCCACCTTTCCTTCATCCTTCCATTTGTTACACCCTTCCTATTTGCTTCCATCTGTCAGCATGTGATTGTTCACCTGGAGGAAAGAATGGCAGTGGGCAATGAGCAGAGGCAGGAACTTATTCTCAGTCCGGCATTAGAAAAGTCCTTTCTACCATCTCATTTCATTTTCTGTCTCTGTGAAATGGGGACTCTGAATCAGCTTCACACATCCTTGAGACATAGACACTTAATTCTTATAAAATGTCAAGCATTGTACAGCTGCCGAGTACCACTGCTGCAGACTCAGCAGTATCCTTATGAGACCACAGCAATAAAGCTGATTAGCCACTCATAGTATGCACATGTAAATGATGCTACCAGTCTTTAATATACCAGAGAATAGGAAATAGGACCAATACAGACACAGACATTTATAAAGACTATTTTTGTTAAGGATCTAGAAATACGATGCTATAAGCTGCCAAACATAGATTCAGTCTAAGCTCACAATTTGAAGTGTTTCCAGGAAATGTATGTACTTAAAAAACTTCCACCAAAAAAAAACCAAAACAAAAAATTCCAAAACAACAACAAAAAAGCCAACCAGAAAAAAAACCCCAAAGAAACAAAACAAAATCCCCAAACAAAACTAATTGAAAACTCATTTTAAGTAAAAAAAAGAAAGGAAAAAAAAAAGGTATTTCCAAGCATGAGAAAATGGATTTTGTTACACCCAAGCAAAAAAAGAAAGGAAGACACAGTTGACCAGTTATATGCTCAAACAAGCTTTCTTCTTGAAAAAAAATCATTATTGATGCACACTGCCATCTAATCACAAAACTGAAGGAACAGGGAGACAACGGGGTGCTCTGACTGTCCAAAGGCAAACGGCAATGACAGCTGGGACACAAGGGCCACATCAGCTATAAGAAAGATTTACAATGAAGTTACAATATCAAGCAGGAACAAACTGGCAGCAGGAAAAATTGGTGGAAACATGGACATTACCTGCCGTGTACTGTGCATTTCAGCCCTCCAACACTTCCATGACCGGCCTGGCTAAATCATTACTGCAACTGCAGACCCTGCCTGGGGAGCTGGGGAGCAGGTGGGTCTCCTCAGCACTGAGTAAGAACAAAGCCAAGGGCTGTGGTGTATTGGAATACACAGCGATAAATGGAGATTGACGTCAGCACTGTATCAGTATTACTGTGCCAACAGAAGGATGTGGTGAGAGGAGGTGATGAATTCGGGTCCATACCACCCACACAGTATTTATTACTGTACTGCTCTGCTCTCTTACATGAGAAAAGGGTGGGAGAGCTGACAAAAACTCACAAGCCTCATCTCTAAAAGGTCATAGTGGGGCTGGTGGACCTAGACTTGTGCAGTGAGTAGGCATCAGTGTCAAGGTATTAATGAGCTAAGCCAAACTGCATGGTACAGCATGTGCCACACTGGAGACAGTCAAGCACCACTGTGTTCAGTTTCCATCCATCCCCCAAACGTTCCCAGCATCAGGACAACAGCACCAATCCTCAGACCACAGGCAGGGAGGTTGTCTGGCTCCTATACAGGTGAGGGGCTCACGCCTGTCAGATCTCATGCCTGTAACTTGTATCTGGGCCAGGTCTCTTTAGATTGCAAGGTTGACACTGAGGGAGGGTCCATCAACCCACCTAATCCTACCTTTAAAGGGGCTGCAAGGAGCCCATGCATACTCACTGTATCCTTGGACAAGAGGGAAACAAGCAGCAGTGTGGTGGGATTTGGCACACACAGCACAGTGTGGAGGAAGGAGGGTAAAGAACAAGGAGCTGTAATAACCCAAGAAGGCTGCAGCAGTGAAGCTGGCAGGAAGCAGCAGGGCACAGGGTAAGGAAGCTCCACGTTCAGCCCTGCATGCCTCTGACTCACCGTGGGAAAAAGAGATGTTTTGGAATGCTCAGGCCAGAGCAGGTGGCTCCTGACCGTGCTTGCCAGGTACTTGCTGGTAACTGAGCTGGTTGTACACTGTTAGAACAGGCATGGAGACAGCCACATGACTTAGTCCAGAAGCTACTCCTCCTGGTGTTTGGAGCAGCCTCTGTGAAAGACCAGCTCTCCCTTCTGTATGCTTTGCGGACCACTTACAGGCACAATGTCAGGCCCAAGCCTCTAGAAAAGACTTGTCTCAGCTGATGGTGCCTGTGGGTTGTGGAGATTGTCACCACTCTTGGGTGCAATGTGGGACAATACAGGATCAATGAGGCTGAGAAGCTAAGTTAGAAATTTCCCAGGCTCTTAGTAATATCTTTCTGTTGTGAGGATGGCCCACCAGGACAGTGCTGTAGCTTTTGCCCCCGATTACACAGGACTCTACAAGGTGTGCCAACACTGTTATTTGTGCACAGGAAGGAGGGAAAGGGTAGCATGTGCAATCAGTCCAAAGACTGATAGTCTGGCAGGCACAAGCCACACTGCTTTTAAACCATGCAATAATATGCATTTCATATTACAGAGGTAATTTTTAAAACGAGAACACCGGTGGCACCGTAAGACAAATGACTTTATAGATTTAAACATATTGCATACTAAGGCCTGGTTTCCTCAAATGTAACTCATAAAAAGTGTAATTTCAGCCCAGCCTGCAGCATCAATATTCACCAAGAAGCAGGTGTGAAGGCCACACAAGGGAAAGCGGGGTAGATTCTGCTATTCATGACCCAAAACCATTTTGCTATCACTGGAAGAAGCGCAACATCTGTATGTATTCATCAGCAAGAATACACATCGAAAAAACAACAATCAGAGCTGACAATTCCTTTCTCTAGGAGATAAAACTAGTCACACTTGGAGTTATCAGGTTCACAATTTGGAGAAAAGGAGGAAAAACTCCACATAAACAGTACTACCTCTGTATTTTCTTCCTGTCATAACAGAATTAAATCAATATCCCCAGCAGCATCAAAGATACAGACCTGACATAACTTTAGGGTCAAAGGCACCATTACTGGCTGGTGACATTTAGGAGGAAGATAATTATACATTATGATAAGGAAAAAATGGCAAGAGAACAGCTGAGACATTAGTAACACGGTTCTGCTGTAAGGGAAAGCAATAGAAGAAACCACCTCAAAGCTCAGGAAACAGGTTAAAATATGAATGAGCCAGGCAGAAAGCAGAGGTGTTAGTCAGCAAAGCAGCGGGTTGAAAAACACCGAAGCTCCACAGGTGGTGGCTGTGAGCTGACACAGGATGCTGCAGGGGAGGGAGGAGTGCACTGTTTTCCATCTGGGGAATGCTGAGTGTCACCTGCAGAGACCCCCACATCCTGCCTCTGTTCTGCCTTTGCCAGTTATCTGTAGCCACCAACCCTGGGATCAGCCTCTTGTTTTCCCCAATATCCATCAAGTCTGAACTCATACTGCATGAATGCCATAGTAAGAGGACATCACTTTGGCTTCTACCAGAGGAAAAGGGCTTACCTTCACAGAGCTGTGACTATGCATGTCTTGCTTGCATGGAGGAGATTGCACAGAGGCTCGTATCTTCTCTTAGGAAAACACCAGACACATGCTGGTAAAGAGAAACAGGAATGACTGTGCTGATGAACTCACCCTGACCACCTGGAACAGAAACCTGCAGCTCTGCTCAGGCTCAAACCCAACATCCTCAGCTGCACCGTGCAAAGCATGCCCACAGCATCTCTGCACAAGGTCAGTAAGACTGCCATGCATTCTCACAGTACTAACCTGAGTTGGCAGTGCTCTCTGCTCCTTTCCTGCAGGTTGCCCCTTAGAGGCAACACCTATGAGCTTGTCCCCAGATCTCTGTAACTGGGGATGCACCAAGACCAGAACTCTGCTGCTGGCACACAGCTATTTATGGCAAGAGCCTCATCTACATCTCATGGATCTTTGATTTACCACTGCTGTCAAAAATCAGCATGTCCCACCTATCATGCCTGGCTGCAGCTCTTCCATACCTGGGGCTGGGTGCAGCAATGGAGTGTGCCTTAGGCAGCTTCCAGCACCTGCCACAGGGTGAAAAACATGCCAGCTGTCTGCAGCCTCTGGCTGTGGCACCATGTGCCAAACAAAGCAAGGCAAAGGGCTCAGACAGCAAGCTGCAGGAGGGGGGCCATCTGCATCTGTAAACCACAGAACATGCAGTCCTAACACATTTAGTGACTTCTCATGTCACTGGCAGCAATGTACTGTGTCTTTAGAAGAAAAGGCAGGAAGGGAGTGGCTTCTCAGAAAAGCCATCCTTAAAGCCCCTCTCCACTATAAAATCTTGGTACACAAACCCAATATAGGAACACGGCTGAAGGTTTTCAAGTTGTAAGAACAGCAAAGGCAGCTTGACCAGAATCGGGAAGAATTCCTAATACTTCTGAACAAGAGTGTCTGTTGCAGGGGCCCAGCAAAGCTCAGGAGGCCGTGGAATAGGCAGCACATGCCAAACTGTGTATCCTAATTCCTGCTGTAGTGAAGGAAACAAGGCATTTCATGGCTTCATTGCCCCCTCCCCACCATGGTGTGAAGGAGCATGCTATGAGTTTCTGAAGCACCTCAGCCAGGCAGTAGAGGGGGAAGACCACCCAGCAGTGAACTGCCCTAAACCACCTTCAAGCCCAGGGCCTGCTGACATGCACACTGGCCAGCACTTGCAGCACAGTACAAGCCAGTTCCTCCAGACTCAGCTGGCTACTTACCACAGGCACTGGCTCCATGGCTTGCCACAGCCAATGCACACCCGGTTCTCATGGAAACTCCCCAGGCCATCAAGACAAGAACTGGGGACTGGTTTTAAGTCTGACCCAGGTGTGGAAATTCTCCCCACAGAATGCAGTCCAGTGCTTTCTCACCTCATTATAATTCTTGTTGCTGTGTGGGTGGCTCATTGCAAGTGAAACCAGCAGTAGCTGAGCGGGGGAGAAGCAGTCAACCTCAAACCCTTCAGTTTACAGCAAATTTCCCCATTTCTAAGAGCTGGGGAAACAGCACCAAGTAGGAAAATCCCAATTCTACATGTTAGTCACCGACTTGGTAGCCTTCAATCAGAGGACTAGCACCACACTGTTATGAGTGCCCTGCTCTTTACAATTGGGTAGAGACAGGGTGAAGGAAATGGCTGATCCATCACTAAACTGAGACAGGAGCTCCTTACACACTGTGTGGCTCCTGCCACACTCCAAGGACTGGGCAGGTCTAGCACAGTAATCCCTCTAACAAAGACAGGCTGTGGCTCACAGGTTGTACTGTAACAACTCTTGCCATGACAATTGCTTCTCTGCATTCCGAATATAGAATCTTAGGTCTCATGCACAGATGGTCAGTTTTATAGAGACCATGCTGGCTAAGAGCAAAAAAATAAGTAAACAGTTGCTCCTTCCCTCATGCAGCCAAATGTGCCACAGCAGCCCGTTTCCCATTCTGCTCAATTAGGGCTGCTGCCAGTTTTTCTTCTTTTCCATTTTGCAGTCTTACTGAAGGGGCAGTAAGGGACATTTCAATGTTGTGGAAAGCCGCAGAAGGGGCAGGTTAGAAGCAGGACAGCAAAACAAATAGAGCAAAGCACTTTTGGCCAGAGTTCAGCAGAGATGTAATGTTCCTCTCAAGGAGCTTGTCACAAGTAATGAAAACACTCAGGATTTAGCAATCCAGCAGTGCTGCTGATAGCTATTATTAGGCACTCTGGGAAAACAGGCCAGAGTATGGCAATTCTCTTAAATTCTCTAAAGCTTAAAGTTAAGCTTTAACTTTTGATTGTGTTAATGAGGTATCTGGAAAGTGCCTTCTTCTGTGTTTTTCCTTTGCTTTGGAGCAATCTGCTTAGAGACAACAGTCCTGCAGCTGAAAACCAGACCAGTTCACTGGTGTCCCTGCTATTCTTACCAGAAAGTTCCTGCTGAGCTGTTGCTTGGCTTCTGACCTTGTGACTGTGGTGCAGTAGGAGAGGCCTTGGGGGCTGTGGCCATGACTGCAGTGTCTCAGCCACAGAAGTGTGGTGAAAAAAACTAAAATTCCGGGTAATGCAAGATCATGATACATCATCATGTGGGAGCCTGGGGCAGACCTTGTACTCAGCAATCTGCAGAGGTGGGAAATGGTCTGTGTGTTTGTGTGCACACATGGGCATACATGCCTGGGCACTGGACAGGCATAGTCCTCCCAACAATTAATAATTACCTATTTTTTGTAAAAGCAATTGCATACAAAGTAACACACTTTGAAAGCACCTCTCTCAGGGCTAGAACACAAACTGCATGAATCGTGCTCCCTAAAAGGTTTTCTACAGAAAAGACATGTTTAGGAAAAAACAAACTGTTCTCTTAGCCTCTCTTCATCAAGAATTTTTGCCACATAATTCCACGGTCAGAGGTAAACCTTAGGGAGAGGGGTTTTGGGAATACAATCCCCTCACTTAGTTCTCTAACCCTTTGTTCCTTTGGCCCTATCACTACACTTAAAAGAACTGGTTTTCTGATATAAAGTTTGTAGCTTGTGGTGGGTAAACACTTGGACATCCTTGCACCCTGCCTCAGCAAAGCAAGATGCAGAGGCAAGTTATTTAAAAAGCTGACTCCTCCTTCACCAGAAATTAACTTGTCCCTATCCCCAAGAACCTGGCCCCACATCCTCAAGCTCCTGCTCCATAGTAACATCACCCTTTTTGTGTGGTTATTGCTAGTTTTCTATGGGAAATTACAAACCTTATGATTGATGGGAATTTGCCAACAGCTGATCCTTACAGGTGCGTATTTCCAAGGAGCCAACTCTGTTCAGAAGAGAAATGAAAACAAGCCAAGCCTGTGGCACTTCTGCAATGAAGAAGGAGTGTATCTGAACTAGTTTCTCCTGAACTGTGAATACACCAGCATTTTTTCTCAGGAACCTGTTTCAGTCATGGTGAGTCAGGTTGTTAGTATTTGGTAGACAGCCAGGTGAGAAAGATGTGGAGGTGGAGTGATTGTGAGCAAGTAATAAGTGGCACTATAACTAGGCTAAAACTTGGCACAAGCCTTGCACAGCAATCTTTTAAAACAAACTGAAAACCACTGGAAATAATATACTTACTGTGATCAGTAATTCTCTGTTCTGTCAGAAGCCCTCCACTAGCAAAAAGGACATGCCTGGAGGGTACCACAGCTCCTCTCTTGGGAGGGTGTTGCCTCTCTGTATGATCATGCAGGCACAGGCTGGTCCCCAGGTGGTGACCTCAGTCCAGACCCCGCACTGCCAGCTCCAAGTCACAACTCCCACTCACCACCCAAGAGGCAGATCACCAGCTTGGGCTAGAAACCTATCATTTGAACCCACCTGAGTTTCATAGCCTGATCATAGCTATGGATGGCAAAAGTGGCAGAGATAGAGGATGGAAAATGGAACTCAGCTTGCACTACAGCCAGGCACCATGCCTGCTGCAGGGAGAAGGTGAGCCAGACAGCTGCCCCCCTCAACCCTGCTGTCTGTCTCCAGTTAAGTTACACAAAGATATAGGAACAGGGATCCCCCTTCTCTGAGAGTTAGGTTCCATTTCACCAGAAAAACACTGAGGGGAGACAAAGGGAAGAATAATGCAACACAGAAAGCCATCTTATGGAAATGTGCAGACTGGAGAGCATAGCTATGTGGAAGAAAAAAGCCAGGGAAAGGCAGAATGGAGCTGGAGCTCAGCAGAGAAGCAAATGCTGCAGCAAAGTTTTCCAACTGTGGCCTGAGCAGACCTCTCCAGCCAAGCACAAGCCTTCATGCAGGATTTCACAAAGAGTGCAAGACAGAGAGAGCACAGGAATAGAAGGGAAAGAAAGCATCACTGGTGTCCCTACCTGGATACCTCTACTACTTTGCCAACCTGGAAGAGAGATTTGCAGTATCAGTTGCTGGGCTTAGCACTGTGGTTTCCTTCCTTATGAATGGCAATACAAATAGAGTTTCCTAAATGAGAATAAATATATACATTTCAGTGGAAAACCCCCATTACTTAATGATTCTGAACTGTTTTATGCCACTGCCAACATACTAGGGTGGAATTTACCATACCAAAATATCTAATTATGCTGTAGAGAAGCTACAGTAAAGTAAAGTAAAACTCCTTGAGTAACTATCCAGCAAGAAGTACATACTGCCTTTAAGGTGCAGGCTACATTCCATTCTCACTGGACATGAACAAAAAGCCAAAAAAAATATTCCACAAAGGTAGAGTGTTGGACCACACACCGGATAATTTTTCTGGGAAGAAACACTGCTTAGAAATGTCTGATTCCTTTTACAGCTGCAGAAGTAACTCTGCTTGTTTCTACAAATAAGAAATTACTCACCAATAATAGTGCTTTGTAAGTGCAAACGATGGTCATCTTTATTTCAGGTCTTGATTGAGCAGCTACAGAAACATACAACCCATGCCAGGGCTAAGCACACAGGACAATATCCCCCACCCCAAAAGAAGTAAGTTATGGAAGCCGTGTGATAAGTCAATCACCTCCCCTTTGGACCTGCACCTATGCCCCACTTTCAGGTGTGTCAGCATGTTCCACATCGCCTTTCTGTGCTTCCCAAGCAACACACAGCCAGGGTGACAACCACAGGAGCTGTACTAAGAACTCCTGCTTCCTGCAACTGCTGCTCCCTTTTAGATACTGCTCACAGCTAGAGACACCAGCTCAGACTTCATCCCTGTACAGCTGTGACTGCCATTGCTGGGTGCTAATCACAATTGTCCCCAGGGGTCTGCATCACGGGCCAGCTGCCAGTCCCAGGCAGGCATGGGTGCTACAACCCACTGAATGACAGGTGACCTACAGCAGCCCTCGCTTCTGTCAAGATTGAAATTACAAGCAACAATTCAACTTGCCATACAGTTTATTTCCAAAGACTAGTTCAGTCTAGGCAAATGTGGCTAGGCTACCTCCATATAGCAGTTGTCCTCCTGGGCAAGGGTTTGCACAAGTTTCATTTTTTCCTCATTCCTCCTGTTGTTTTCCCTTAACAGTTCTATTGGTCTTTTTTTAACTGCAAGTGCCAGTCTGGAGTCCTTACTGTGAATGGTGTGAGAATCAGAAGGATAGGAGTTACTTACAAGATGACAAGGTAATACCTTGTCTGAGACATGGAGCTCCAGGGGCTCTGCAGTTTTTCTGTCTAAGTTTAGCCCAATACTGTCCAGTGATGCTGAGCCACAACTTCCCCCTTCTGCATGCTTCAGCACCTCTTCACTTCCCCCTGCATCTCCAAGTTCCCTCAAGTGGCTGTGTGAGTGACAGTGGAAGTCAGTATTTAGTCTGTTATCACCATCCTCTTGCATTACTTCACCAGCAGGATTAAAGCTTTTCCATTTTGTCCCCTTTGTAGCTCTTTCTCTGCTGGTATTTTCCTCATTGCTATCACCAGACAGCTCATTAGCACTGTTGATCCAAGGGCTCCCATCACTAGTCTGTGTGTCATTCTCACTAGATGCTAAACCTGGGAAAATGCTGCAGTCAGAGCCCCGAACAGTGAGACACACAGTCCTTTATCCTTGGGTCCTGCTCATAGATTGCAGTATCTGGAGGTGCTACATTCAGGTTGTTGTACTGACTAATGAAGGATTCATTTGGTGATGTAGAGATAACCTCATTGTCACTGTCACAGTACAGACCATTACATTTACCTGCACTACCAAAAGGCTGATAACCAGACGGCTGAGGTGCAATAGGGCAAGAAATTATACTGGCTTTCTTTTGAACATTTTTATATATTACTTGCTTATGTATTTCTTCCTCTGATAGAAAAGCTGAAGCACCCTCATTTGCATGTGTGGAGAAAGACAGAAAATCAGTATCTTCTGAACAGGTGTTTGGAAAATCAAGCTCAGTGCTGGGAGATCTGAAGTTGTTGTAACATGTCTGATTTCTAGCAGGCTGAGCACTTTGATCTTTGTAGCTGCATTCTGATGTCTCTGACAACTGTCTCAAAGGTGGTGAGGGACACACACTTTCAGAGCATGGAGTCAGGCTACTGTTAGCCATCGACTGAGACACAAGGGCATTGAAGCTCTTGTATGCAGAGCTGCTTGGCTCCTTGCATGCAGACACAAGCATATTAAAGCTCCTGTAGGCAGAGCAACAGGGCTCCAGGGATGGAGACAAAAGGGTGTCACAGCTCTTGTAAGCAGAACCACACAACCCCATGGATGCAGACACAGGGGTACCAAAACTCTTGTCTGCAGGGCTGTTTATTCTGTCTGTTTTGGTCCCAAACAAAGATTTATTTGTAGATTCCTGGATTGGGACGCAAGAGTCAAGCTCACTTTCAGAACTACACAGAAAAAGGCTTTGATGAACCATTTGTTGAAGATCTCTTGCATCCAGAGTAGCAGAATTTATGCTGGAGCTCCGATAGCCAGATTCAAAGGATTCTTCTGATAGTTCTGACTCTTTGCTGGCTGTACTACAATTGTAGTCATCTTGAGAGGTTTTGGTGAAAAGGGTAGCTGTATGAGAAATATCACATGGTTGCTGACCCTGAGCTGCACTTTCCTTTGGATTTTGCTGTGATGGATTTTCTGACCCAACGTTCTCTAATGTTTTCCTCTCAGCTGTGGGGACATTTGGGCCTTTCTTGTCTTGCGTGTTATTTTCATCTGCCAGGAGCGCATCAAACATGTTAGCTAGTACCTCATTGTGTTCAGGCTGCTCTCTGAAAGCCCCGATGCTGCTCTCACAAGGCTCAAACATGGTGATCTGGTTGCCAGTTTCTTCTTGGCTCTCAGTTTCACTGTCTGTTAAACATACACAGATTTCTATAGACTCTTCAACTGGTATTGTATCAGGGGTTAAAACTGCACTGCTGCCTTTTGGCAACCACTCTCCAGACTTGCTGTGGCAACTGCAAGATTTCTCAACATTTCTGATGTTATCTTTTCCCTTGAAGTTTTGGCTTGAAAAACTTTGAGCCAGACAGTTCTTGCAACTTCTGTTTCTGGAAGTCAAAATGAAAGAACAGTTAATGTTTATGTTACAGGAAACAATTTTATGCAATAAAGAAGAAGGATTTTTTTTTAAATCTTACTTACATTTGCTGATCCATATGACTCTGCTTTAGCTCATGGAAAGGGAACTTCATTTCATCAAAGTAGCACATAACTGAAAACTAATAAAGATACAATGAGATTTAGGACTCATATGAATTGTATTTAATATCCCTTGTACTAGACAGACAATAGAATTTATTACATATTCTACTTCTGATGATCAGGAAAAAGTATTTTTTGCAAAGCTTTTAATTTACCTTGACATTTTTTACAACCAAATGGCTCTTTGCTGGATTTGGGATTTGATCCCACCATTCTTTCTTCACTCTGCAAGAAAAGAACAAAAATTATTTGTTTTGACTGTACTTGGGCTTAATTGGTGTACATTTCTCTCTTCTGTTCTCCTTTCCCTCTTAGTATCTGCATAGCAGCAACAGAAAGTGTTCATTTTGTGCATCTCCTGCTTTTCTTTAAACCAGTGCAAAGATGTTTATATGTTTGGTATGTGACTGCCCTGCACAAAGACAGTCATCTGTTCTTCTAGTCATGTTTAAAATGATGTGTGAAACAGACAGGACCTCACTTTCACATTACCATTTTAACAAATTTAAAAGAAATAAAGCTATTTAGCCAGCATTACTTGAACTCCACCAAAGACCAGGGTCCAAAACTGACAACCCCCTACAATAAAAAGCCTATTCTAGTAAGATTAATAAAGACTATTCAAAAAATGACAGAGTACAACTGACTTGTGTTTATAAAATCTCTGCTCACAGACAGCTAGATAAAGGTGCTGAGAAAACCCAAAATATTAGATTTCTGTGCTACCAGACATTCGGCTAATCAACAGCAATACTGATATCCATACAAACTGTTACTCTACAAACTCTGTAAGAAGCAGGATACCTACTTGGTAAAACAGAAGTAACAAATGATGGATCCTGCCATGATCAGTATGCAGGATGTGGGCACAGCCATCTGCAGAATGTCTTCAGCCTTCACCTGGTAATCTGTTAAACAAGCAAATATTTACATGTGAACGTGCATCTAAATGCACTGGCAATACCAAATTCATTGCTGCTCTGCTGCAGCTTAAAAAACCGCTCTTTTAGAGGATGTAAAATAAAGCCTCCAGCACATAAACAACAGACCCCCACAGCTGCCAGGAGTGATGGTGTGTGGTGTGTCAGACTGTCTGGTGCAGGTGCTGTGGTCAGCTACTGGGCGTGTCAAGAGCTGGGAGAGCCAGTGTGCACTGCGAGGCCACTGCCAGCTCTCAGGGACAAAGCCTATTGGCATGGTGCCTAAAATGGCATTATCATTGTCACTGTAGTGCAGCTATGTTTCTTGTTCTCTCTGTTGCTCTTCAGGGGTTTTTATAAACCCTCAGACCTCTGATGGTTAAAATACTGCTTAATTTGCAGCCTATATGTACATTTTGTTCATTTATATCCACTTGCTCTCACATCAATGTTGCTGTTTAGTTCAAATATCTCTTCTATTTCCCTGTTGTCTACTTCATGAAATATTTATAGAGAATAAACACATCCCATTCAGCCTTTTTTTTCAAAAGGCTAAGCAATCCAGCCTCCCTTAGTCTTCTCTTCCTTAGTTTCCAAAGGAGTTGCCTATGTTTAGTGCCTTTGGAAGCCTTTACAGATTTATTCACATTACATTCAAAATTATTAAGATGATGAGTCCATAGCTCTCCTCCAAGAGAGGAGCAGAGTGTGTAAGACTATACCATCCTTTTACCAAGCTGCTATTTCTGACACTATTACCATAGTGAAATTCAACTTCTTCACTCCATTCACTCCAGTAGGCTGGGTAGTCAGTGTAGTTACACCTGATACTTGCAATGTAATCATAGCCTCTCTTCAAGGAGCTTGCAGTAATCTCAAAGCTTTTTGTCTGGTAGTTAATTGATTTTACAGAAATCTGAAAAGAAAGTGAGAAAGTTCATTTTGATTTCTTTATAAGGTAAAGGGTTAGTGACAGCAACTAAATATCAATAGTGTAATGTGTGTCACAAATGAACAAATGAATGATTGTGTATGATACTGCAATTCATGTCATCAGCAGGTGGTATTTGTTACATGCCCCCATGCATGTTCTTCCTCTACCAGAAGAGACCCAGCTCAGAAATGCTGGATTATTCAGAGGGGCGTTTGAAGTGTCTCATCTGCCCCACAAAGCCACCAACCTCCAGCTTTCTGATGTCTAAGAATCAAATGAAGTTCAGGGAATGGAAGCAGTGTATTTTCAATCTCTGTCCTGCCTACTGCAAGCAGCAGACTATTTTGGGGTCAGAAGAGTTTCAATCCTCTGACACCCAGCTGAACCATCCTGGGGGCAAAGTGAACTGTGGTAAGTGTGTAATCAGGAACACTGTGGGCCTTGCTCTTGCTGGCCCTTATATATTATTCATGAAGTGACTTTTTAGAGGACTTTTTAAATGTGAGAGCTCCAGAGACAGAAAAAAGAAGAGACTGGGTGTCTCTTACCTCTGTTGGGTGCTGCTTCCTCCAGTATTTCACTTCATAGATGACTGGCTGTCCAGAGAGCAAGGATGGAGAAGAGTAGCTCTCCTCCCAACTCAGATTGAGGTTACCATTTTCAGCTTTCTCAATGGCAAGATTTTTGGGGGCCCTCGGTTTAACTGTATATTAAAAAATACAGAACAGGGTAATGGGAGAGCACTGACAGAGAGAAGCATTCACCAGAGACCAGAACAGCATCACAGTCTATGCACTTAGCCCTTTTCACTGTGCTGCAGCACAGGGATAGAGGCCAAACCAGAGCAACTTCAGGGTATTCATTAACAAGCACTGAGTCTCCAAGCTGGCTGAACAAACTGCAAGCATGGCCTTTTAGTGCACTAAAGTGGATGCAGCTTTCACTCTGGAGAAATGGGAACAACCTGTGCCCTAACAATAGCAGCTGTGTGGCAGGGTGGGTGCAGAGCTCCAATGTCCCAGCCAAGCTGTTCTGACTCCCTGTCTCTTGGAAATCAATGTGGGCTTCTGCTTATCTGGCAGATAAGCAGCAGTCAATCAAGTACTCTGAAGAGAACCAGCTCTTCAGCCTGCCTAAGGTATTCAAATGGTTTCTCTAAGTGTTCAACATGTGACAGGTGTAACCAACAAGCACTCTGTTCTGACAAAACTGGGGGCCTAGGCAGAGACATGAACTGTGTCTACACTCTGTCCTGTTTAGGAGCAGTCTCTAACTTTTTATCACTGGCTGTTAAAATCCAACAGCAATTACTGCAAAAAACATTCTGCTCATGTAGCATGATTCAACTAGCATGAAAAATCAGAGTAAGACAGACAGGAATGGGAGGAATTTCAGTAGGGCAGAGTTTCTTTCTAGAAACTGAAAGCAGCATGATTCCTCTTCATCCTGTAAGCCACAAATAAAATGCACTAAAGATAATCTAAACCCCCAAACTCCTGCTGGCTTGCAGCTGAGAGGGTACAGCTAGAGGAAGAATCACTCCCTGCTTCCCCCATTATATTCATTCCTTAAGAATCTAATCCAGAATCAGGTTGCTAAGACAAATTGATTTTGCATTTAAGCTACCACAACACTTTCCACCTCTGATAAGCTAAAACTCTTCTGGTGACGTGAATGAGAAGTTAGCTAGGATTGCAAAGCCTGGAACCAGATGTGCCAGTGACAAGAGTAAACAAGTTCTTACCAACAAGGGCTGGTGTAACATTGTAATTCCACATATCAGTCCCATTGAATTGTAGGGCTAGAATATATGTGAGGCTTGATACAAAATAATCTGGATATATTGTGCAAGTGCACCTTAAACTGTCTTTTTCATTCTCAGGAACACATATGTTTCTGAAAGACAGGCACAAAATGATGGGATGTTTAAGAGAATGTGACACAGTATTCCTTGAAAAGGTGAAATCATGTTTCCCAACATGCAGAACTAATCAAGATGAAGACATGTCAGTTCCCAGAGGTGTTTCCAAAGCAAAACTGAGATCCCCAAACAACCCACCCTCCCTAGACATCCCCTGGATATCTGTATCGCACAAATGAAAAACTTGACAGAAAGGCTAAGGATTGATCCCAAATACCATCCTTTGTCACACTTCAGCCTGTAAAGGAACATACTAACAGCTTGTTAGTATAGGAACAGGCTTATTGCAGTGTATGAGCAAGGTTATTTGAATGTCACTGTGGTAAAATCATACAGACAGGAACAAGAGAACCCAGATGCATCTTCTTTTGTAAGACATGATGACTGGCCCTGCTCAGAGCAGGGACCACAGTCTGTGTCTGAACATGGTGTTAGACTGTACACAGAGACAGCAGAGAGTATCTTTCACACAGGCTACAGACTGGTGAATCACCTAAGATTTCTCATGAAGAAGGTAATATTTTACATGAAGTTAAGGTTTTGTAAACTTCTAAGAGCCCTACCACTCCTACCAGTAGGACTTGATCCCTCCTCTGTACTAACAGTGCAGAAAGTTCTATAGAAGTGTAGACCACTTAACAGAGAGTGCTGTTAATTGTGGAAACCCATTTTACTAAAAAGAAAATAATCCACCTTACTGTAAGAGGAATAATCTGAACTACATTTTGTCCTGGACGCCCACAGTAGAGGGAAGGAATTAAAGCTAATAGGGGCTACAGGATAGATGAAGCTCTAACAATGGCAGTATAACATCCTATTAAAAACACTTACGACACAGAAGGTTCCTTGCTGTAGCAGAGCAGGAATTCTTTGGAGCAATTAGTTTGTGCAGGCACCTTCCAGTGACAAACCAGCTCTTTGTCATAGTCAGTGAAGCATGCAAATTCTTGTATGTGTCCTGCAGTCATAACTAGAGAAAAGCAGCATATAATGAGAAGCAAGAGAATCAGAAGACTATGGGACTAAGCAGAAACATTAACTTTTCTGTCTGAACAGAGCTGCCATACCCCTACAAATTAAGTGAAAACATTGTTGTTTTTTGTGTCTGGGTAAATGTAAAGAGTGGCACTCAGACTGTCTCCACCTTTCTGGAGACAATATCTATGGTCCTGGAGAGGAAGAGTCTGCAGCAGCAATATTGAAATAGAAAGGCACATCTCAGCCAATGCAGACTTCCAAGAACAGAAAATCCGATTCCAATAGCTCCATTTAAAACACATCAACATTAAATGACAAAACAGCATCATCCCACCTATTACATACAAAAGGTTCAAAACCCAAAATGCAGATAATTAACAGTCAGACCAGGATCACTGCTTACAGTCATCACCCATGCTTTACCTACAATGGTTCTAAGCTTCCCAAATGCACAACTTCTGCCTCCCCAGAGCAGCTCCCCAGTGCTGAGAAGATTGTTCTGCAACAGTCTTTCTTCTAGTATACACCTTTACTTCATTTCACTCAGTACTTCCTGTTCTGTCTTCTACTTGTCATTGTTATGAGAACACTCAAGACCCAGGACAGATTAAGAGTCACACTGAGCCAGGCACTGATGAGGTACACAAAAGCCCGAAGTCTCTGCACTCCAAAGTTATAACTATTTTCACTGGCAGCATTTAAGCAAAAAATAGAATATACTGGCAAAAATATCTTTGTTAGAACTGAAAGTGGAAATAGAATACACAATCCTCAGTACCCCTTCCAGCCTCACTTTCCTTTATTTCAGTGTGCTCCACACGAGTGATACACAGCACAGAAGAGGAGAAGCTAGGTGACAGTAAGGTCATGCTGTTATTTGACTAACAGTGTGCCAACCATGCTTCTGGACCCTGGAATGTTATCATTTCTCAGCAAAGCAGTAAGAAATAGCTAATACTTTTATCATCCAAGACAATTATTTGCCTCTTCTGATGTTTGACTTCTCTTTTAAAGGTAAATAATCTCCCTTTTCTTCCACAAGCTGTACAAATATAAATCCTTTTCTGATTTACATGTCAATTTCCTGTAAAAAATTTAAAATAGCTTTGAATCCTATTAATTAAGATTTTCTGAGAATTTCCAAAGAGATTCTGCTAGAAGTTTTTCTGTGGTAATTATACACAAATTTTGTGTACATGGCCCAGTGCATTACCAACTCTCCATGCTGGTCATTTACATTGCAAATTCAAGGCTCAGTTGCCAAAAATTCACATCCTGCAAGGTTGTTGTCCTTCAGCCACTTCTGCTTCGCAGGCTTATTCCTTCCAACGGGTACCTAAATTTCAGATAACTCCTCTAAAGCTTTTTTTGTTGAAAGTACCTAACTTCATTTTATCACCCCTACATTTCTGTTTTCCTGTGGTTCCCTTGTGTTATTTATTATGATCCAACTTCTGCATACTCTGCTACAGTACAAGATCTGCAAGCGTAAAATATGATGGTCAGATAGCTTTTTAGTGGACATGATATATAGCACAATGTGATCTACAAAATTTGGATTTAAAATTGTCTGATATATTGGCTGCTTATAAACCTAGAACTGACTGCAATTCCTGGTTTCATTAGTGTTCAAATACTAGGAAATGTTTTGGTTTAGTTACTAAGGCTACATATTTATCTTGTAGATAAGAACTATTGCTATTATGTCTTTTCTGGATGGCAGTAGCATGTTAGGCTCCTTTTTTTTCTGACCCAATTCTTTAAAACTCATCAAAAAAGCAGCAAGTCAAACTTCTGCAACACTAACAGCCACACTGCTTTTTATTTTACAATAATCATGATCCTGTTGATGTTGTTTATATTTGGTTGCCATTTTTAATTTTATTGCTAGTTTCCTTTTTTCACTTTAAAACGTACTTTTAACAGAAGTACTATCAATTTAAGGCCCTTAAAGATGAATGACATTATTTTTCAATGTGTTAATTATCTTGCACTTTCAAGAATACTTCAGTTAAATGAGGCTCTTCCTGCTGTGTTAAGATATGATGACTAACAGTTTTACTTTGTCGTGCCATTCACTGCCCTCATGTCTTTTCAGAACTCTGAATTACATTCTCTGCTCTTTTCCTGTCACCTTCTTTTTTTCCATCTCTGGTACACCATATTTTTTTTAAGAAGCTCAGATATTTGAGAATTTCTTTTTGAAACCATATACAGTACAGGGTTTGTTTTGAGTTTGTGTAGTTAAAAAAGGGAACCGAAATACCGAACTTCTTTTTTAATCCTCAAAGAGTACACGATGATGAAGAAACTTAAACCGTGTACTTAACTACATGAACAAACCCAAAGAAAAAACTATAAACTTTGATAAAAATTATTTAGGAAAATGAAAAGGTGGGATTACCTAGATCAGACAACCCCACCAATTTACTCTTGCAAACCTTGATCCTTCTCATTAATTCAAATTGCACTATTTCATAGTACATAAGACAACAGCTAATAAACCTTCTTTTTTAGAGACAGGGTATTTTAAATTGCCTTTTAACTAGTTTGGTTTTTAAAACAAAACAAAATGAGACTTAAGAAACTACAGACCACCGTAGAACTAGTTAAAAAAATACAGAAAGCAAAGTGTCAAATTCATTTTCCAGAAAATAAAAACGCATTATTGAAAACCATTAGTATATATATCTCATTTGTATTTATAATTAAAGATCATAAAAGATGCAAGGAAAACAACCTATGTTTATATTCAGCTTCTGCCAACTAAGCGTTATAAAATAACCCTTAAGGATCCAGCAGCACTCGGACTCGATGCATCTGCAGGCTGACAGAAGGGTGGCAAGGGACACACTGGAGATCCTGTCCCTTGTCTGCCCCTGCCAGTCAGAGCTGCAATGTCCTACAGACAGAGCCTGCCAAATCTGTTCTAATCTGGGCAACTGTGCTTTCCAGCTCAGTCACTCTGCAGACTTTGGAGAGCACAAACTGACAGCAGCCCTGCAGGCACAGTTCCAGGAGCACGGCTCCCTCATGGTCCCACCTGCAAGGCACAGCAGCCAGGGGACACTGGAGCTTCCTGCAGAGCTGCCTGGGAGAGACCACGCTGAGACCTTGTTCACAGTGAGGTGTCCAGTGCAGATCAGATAGTGGGGAAGGAGGAGATGGCCTTCCAAACCTGTTTCTCCTTTCAACAAATTTCTAATTTTTCTTGCCCACATAGAAAAGGTCAATATAACGAAAAAAAAGTCTAAGAAATTTTTCTGCTACAGGGATATTTCTGACATTTGCAGTTACAAATTTTATAGCAGTTAATTAGTGGTAAGAGCGTTACCTAGAGGTAGTGGAAAAATGCTGTCAATAAAAACTTCAGTATAATAATTTAAAATATTGATGAACATACCTTCATCTGTTGTATACAAAAAGAAAAGGATCCACAGGGTATATGGTGCAGCACTTGGGAATCTTGCCATTACTGACACTGGTCAGGTTCAGCAGGAAAAACTGTGCTGCAATTCTGTAAACAGAAAACATAATATGCTTACATTCCTGTCTCAGTTAAGGTAAAGGTGTAGTTTTTCCTACCACTCTGCCAGGTGTTAGAATTCAGATCCCCTGCTGTACCTGTTTCCCACCTCTGCCCCTAAAATTAGCTCATGGAACAATGAGACATGTAGAAGAATAAGGAGAATACAAATGATCTAGAAGACTTTTCTGCAAAATTTTAATTACGGAGGATATGGGACTGACATTGGCAGTGGACCTACTCTCTTCAGCTACTAGAAAGTTGCTAGTATGTGAGTGATTAAAAGGTAAGCACTAGACCAAAATCAGTAACATTGTCACCAAAGCCCTATGATTCCACTCAGATAACTACATGAATTTAAGAATGAAGTGTCTGATCTATTGACTAAAATGCTTTCCCCAAGTCCTATCACCAGTACCTTGACAATCTGAGTATCACCCTCTTAAAATTTAGCAGAAAACTGAGCATTGCTCCAACAGAATATTAGAACTTGTAAAACACATACCTAATCATGATATAACCAGCACAACTTTGGAGCAGGAAAATAATGCAGCTTTTATGTCCCTAAGCATAGCAAAACTGTCTAGGTAAATTTGAAACAGATTAAATAATTCATTTCATACTTATAAATACCAAGTGTCCCCAAGATTTTTTTAACAATGTAGCTACTTAATGCCTAAAATATGACTACCAGCTTTCCTATTACTACAAATGGATGTGATGAATTTGTAGGTGAAGTCATGCTAACTAATATGCTTTTGGCTTTGCATTCAGTATAAAGAGGGATAAAATTTGTTCAGCAGCACATTGTTAACACACAACCCTTTAGTCCCTTTCTCCCATGCTTTTGGAATTTTCTAACCTCCACATCTGGACAAAGAGTTCTTGCTGACTGCAAGCTTCAGATGTTCTGTTTACACCTGTAGAGCTGCCAGGTACGCTAGTTTTTACTTCAAAGCCTCATGAGAAGAGAGAGAAGTCTCCTTCAGCACGGGAATTGTGTTGGGTGTTCTGCAGAAGCTTGGTCAGATTCTAAAGTAGAAGAGACCACTGAAAGGCATTTGTGGATGGCAGTTCAATACTCTCTGCCCCAAGCCAACCACAGCAGCAGAACCACATTTCACGTGTCTAGAAGAGGTGAGTCTGTCTGTCTGAAAATATCCATCTTAGAAGTTGAGAGATAAGGATATTGTTAGTGAAAATAGAACATCAGAATGGAGACTTCTGTGACCTTCTCTGGGGCAGTTACTACTCATGTAGTAATAAGGGACAAACCTGAAAGACAAATTTCTCGTAAGAGCTTAAGAAAACTATTACTCAAGAGCTGACTTTTTCACAATCTGAGAATAGATGAAACGTGACTAAGGACAGTAATACATTTTTTTAAAAGAACACAAGTGCCTTTGCTGCTGCTCAGAAAAAAAGAGCCAACGGCTCCAGCATAAAAAAAAAAATTCCTTCATTTCCCTTTTTCCTGGAATTCTCAAGAGAGGAAGCATTTCCTCTCCACTGTTAGGTAATACTACTGCATGACTGGAGTTCCAAGAAACTCTCAGAACTCTTAAAACTTTGGCAGAGAATCCTGAACCACGTAAGCATGTACAAATGAGCAGATAGCAGACCAAAACCATCTTCTCATGGAAGAATGGATCTGGACATGTGGATGAAAATGGAGTTAAACCAGAGCTTTAATGAAATTGCAAAAGGAGAAAATTTCAAAACCCCAACAGCTCTCCTGCCTGTTTCCTTTTAAGTTTTTCATTATGCCAGACAATGAAATATCAATCTTTAAAAAGTATGTAACACGTACAGACAGTACTAAAATTGCAGCAAACCTAGTAATCCCAATATATTTGAGGAAAGTAAATTGTAAAGACATAAGTGACTTCCCCAAAACTAGGAAAGAAATCTCTGTCGGGGTTAGAAGCAGATCTAAATGATTACTGGTACAAGCTACATGCTTTGATCATTTACCTTTCTGCTTCTTGAAAAAAATATGATGTGATTAAAATGATTTCATTTACTTTCAAGAAAACTAGTACTAACTTTTGTTCTGGTATTCTAAGGAAAATAGGCTCATACTTCATTAACAGGTACGAGGTGCAAAACTGTTATGTGCAAAGAGTAATTCCTGACCAAACCAACAGGTCAGATATTACACAAGATTGTTTAATTCACCGTTGCAGCAATTGTACAGCTGAAGCATCACTCCCTCTTTAAAACTGGCACTTTTTAAAACTGAGGCACATCTTGTCTTACTCTCTAGTTTAAAGCACTGGCTGTAAACGCTGAATAAAATGAGACAAGAGATACAAGGCAAAACAAAAGGTTCACCAACACATTATGTATCAAACCTTGAAAAGAAAACCCGTGCAGAGTGTGATGCCTTCTGATGAGAAACCGTTCCCGCTGAAGCTGCGTTGAGCCCCTTTCCAGGCGCTCAGCACAAACCGGTCCGAAGCTCTGCGGGTCTCCGGGCACACGGGGGTCTCAGCCCGAGCCCCGCGCTGGGCACGGCCGGGAACGCGGGCCCGGGACAGGCGGGGCTGCTGCGCCCACCGCCCAGCACGTCAGGCGGGAACGACACTTCGGAGAATTGCACCACTACTGTCTAAAATATTGTAAAAGGAGCACCCTAGTTAAACAACCTCAAGGAAAGAGAATTTCTTCTGCCCGCTGGCTCCACCCAGAGCCGCCGCACAGGACGGGCCCCGGAACCTCCGCCCGGCCAAGTTCCGGAGGGAGCACAAACCTTCCGCCCTTCCCAGAACCGGCAGGGAGAAAAACACAGACGGCACAAACGGTGAGCCAAGCGCAAGTAACGAGCCTGACGCCGGAATGAAGGGGCCGCGGGACGTATCTTATCTCGTCCAACCCCGTCCGCGGNAGGTGCGGGTAGGCCTGAAGGGGGTGGTGCCGCGGGGGGAGCTCCGGGAACCTCCGGTGGGTCCCGGGGCGTCCCGGCGAGCTCCGGTGGGTCCCGGCAGGGCCGAGGGCCGGGCGGTTTTTTGGGCCATTGCCTCCGTGGGCTGCGGCTGGCCCGGGGCCGCGCGGGCGGCGAAGCGGCGGGGCCGAGCTCAGCCAGGAGCGGGAAATCGATCGGTGCACTGGTCAGGGAATTTCCTGAGCTGCCTTTAGTTAGTTCAGGCGCTCTTCGAAACCTGTAGAGGATTATTTTCGGTCCAAAGTCACCCGCTCTGATTGACTGTATTCAAATCAGGCAGTGTGGAGAACAGGAGCTTTAGCCAACGTAAGAATCTGAGATGGTGGAGTGTTGGTCACCCAACTCTTACTTTCAGGTTTGGGGGATGACAGTGTTGTGAGTGCCGGAGGGGAGGTGGCGGTTGATGGAACGTTCTGTAACGGCCAGCGGGGCGCTGGGAGCTCTCTGCCCACAGTTCGCAACAAGTCCAACCGGCCCGGTCCAGTTTGCTCAGCAACGTACTGGGCAGCTTCGATGAAAACCACACCGTGCAGAGGAGATCCTTATCAAAGTGTAGAGGCTCAGTGATCACCAGGGGTGCCTAAAGACCCTCCAAGAACACCCTCTGAGACTAACTGCACACTCGAGCACTTAAAGTGTGTATCACCTTGAGCCACCTCTGCACGTTAAGCAGGAGTCATTCCCCTGTGTATCCAGTGCTGCAATAAAATATTGCTTGCTTCTTAATACTACGTTGGTGTTAAGGAGTTTTATTCCCGATTTTGGGTGACAACAACAACGATGCCTATACTGTTCTTTTCTGTAGCTAAAACTAGTTGGACTTTATCTCTTGCACCCTTCCAGAATCCCAGAGCTGGTCACCTTCTGCATTCTGAGGACAACCTTGGGATCTGCTTTTTTTGCTCTCATTCAGTATTTCATTGAAATCTTGTGTATTCTTAATTTGCATAAACATGTGCATTAATTCCAACTTAAACCTCTTGCAGCACTTGAAGCCTGGTGAAACACTGTGATGGCAGCTCAGATGACCAATGCTCATCGACGGTTCTTGCAGGTTCTGATGTCTAATGGAATAACAGAAGGATCAGAGGCCAGGAAATTACACCAGCACTGCTGTGAAACTGATAAAGGTGTGTCTGTCTTGGTGATGAAAGAACTGGGGTTTTTTCATGGTGCATCTTACAAATAATTTGATTTCTGAAGAGTGCACACCAGCTAAAAAAAGTTTAGAAACTGTAACGATATGAGTGTTCCCTCTCTTCCCTGAAAGATAAAATAACATAGCAATGAGTAAACTAACTTCTAATCAGGCTAGATTCATAGATAGTACTTATAATTTTACCAGGGTTGTTGTTTATAGGTTATACATATAAATGATTTTTTAAAAAATAAAAAGTACTGGAAGTACTTCGCTATAGTGAATGCTTTTAAGTAAATGCACTTCAGTTACTTCTCTCAGGTGTTGAGGGAGAAGTGACTACTGCAGAAACATTTTGGTGAGGATGAGATGAGGTTTATTTTCAATTCGTCTTAGTTCAGTTCACTGTAATTACTGGATGAGTGCCATGGGTTCCCTGCAACAAGGCAGAATGTCTGGACTCTGTCAACTGATTTTAAAGGAGCTGAGCATCTCTTAGGGCCATAGGACAGCAGCAGAAGGAAGTGATATGTTTGCTGAATAGAACAGTTTGAATTCCTGTTTGAGTTCTGCCTCACAGTTTTAGCACTTTTACTTGGGAAAAATGTCTCACATAAAAAGATCTGCCTGATATGTAGTTTGACTTTTCTCTGTATGTGGTTTTTCTCATTCATTTTCAGTTTACTACGCACATGATAAACTGGATGATTTCATCACCACTATTAATAGCCACCTGCAGCCTTTGTTCATGCAGATCCGGAAGGGACTGTCTGAGGACGATGGGAGAGCACATTATGCTGTAGTAGGTACCTGCTATGCTGTGTTTGTGTGGGGCTAGCAGTGGCTGCAGGAGCTGCTGGGAGGATAAACTGCCACAGCCCAGGTCTGTGGGAATAGGACGTGGCAGCAAGGACAACAGCAGTGTTGGAGTTACTTAGCATAAACATCTCTTAATTGTTGAAGTGAGATTCCTTTACCACAGGAGACTTTCTTTCTTGAGACAGATTTTTAAATAAGAAAACACAGAGCACTGTCCAACATTAGTTTTCTTTTTCTCCCACTTAAAAATCAACCTAGCACAAAATGGTTGCTGAGGCGTGGCCTATAAGAAGTTTCCCCAGATGATATACAATGTGCATGTCAGAGAAGAAGGGTTATCTAGAAATTTCAAAATACCATACAGGAGGTATTCTAACATTAGCTGCTGCTTTGAACCTTTCCTTTTGCCAGTGAAGTTGAGCTAACAGTAGTGGTAGCATGTGCAATAAGAGTAGAAAACACGGACAACTGTTTTTCACAGTGGAAAAAAAAGGTGACTGATAGCATAGTTCCTGCTGCTGTCTAGCACCAGGCCTCATGTGAGGTGTCAGGTCTCCTGCAGCACTCTCTGTCAGTTCTGGGAGCTTGGGTTGTTGAATGGCTTTGCCTGGGTAGAGACAGCTGTGGAGAATTTGTGGCTGGAAGATCTGGGGTTGTAAAGAAAGAACTTGAATACCATCGAGTGCCCCTCAAAGAACTAACATTTATGTTAATTGTAAGATGATGTATTCTTTACCTCAGGGGGGTCCTTTACAGTTTCTGGTCTAAAACTACAACGGCACTGTATATCAGTTTATTTTTTTGTAGGTGAATTTGGCGGAAACTGAAGTAACTAAAATGGCATCTGATTATACAGAAAGTGAATTAGAATTGTTCAGAAAAACAGTAAGTATGTCAGTTATCACTTAGTAAATCATATTATTTGATAAGTCAGTTATGGGTAAGGCAATATCAGCACCAGGGAAGGGCTCCTTGGGACGTGACATGCCTGCTTTTAGTTACACAAACAACTTTCTTCAGGATTTTCAGTCACGATTGCTGAGTTTTTCACTGGCTTCAGTAGCTTAGCAATATACAGTAGTTTTTAATGCTAGTAACATACAAAATTAACTTGCTGACTGGAATATAAACATTTGTTTATGGTTATTGAGGTTTCTCCTCAAAAGAACTTCAACAAAGAGAAGATAGAAAGAAACTGATCTCTCACCACTGAGTGTGTCCAGGGGTCTCTGAACGCACTCAGGCAGCACTTTGTGGAAATGTTTTCTTTGCAGAGATGGAAACTGTCAAGAGGACAATGATTGTTTGAGCTTTGGCCTTTATTTTACAGTTCTGGTTCAGGCCATATACTGTAGTATCTCTCACATGGATGCTATAAAAATGCACATCAGCACATTACTATAAAGTATGTCTGCATAATTGCAGTGTTTCTAATACTTGCTAATGTTTCTTCCTGTAGATGGACCTAATAATTTTATCAGAAAATGGCTTTGCCTCATCTACAGATATTTTAAACTTGGCTGACCAACTTAAGACAAAGAAAATGAAGAAAAAGGAAGCAGAACAAGTGCTGAAAGTTTTTGTGGAGGACAAGTGGCTCTCTGAGGTAACTGCTTTCAAGTGTTTGTAGTTCAATAGGTCCAGCTACCATGTTCTTATGGATGTGGTAGCTGAAACTGGAGGTCTTCTTGAATGAATGATGGCAAAAATGGTCTTAGGGGCCCATGCTTATTGCTACTCCAGTGATTTTTGCAGAAAAGGAAGTAGACTTACAAGGAGGAAGTCCTTGGGTAGGTCTGTACAGGACTATATAGTTTTAGTTTCTTGTACCTGAGCCAGGTGGGTTCATGCATCCAGTCCTGCCCAGTGACACACAGACATCCTTTGTACACAACAGCCCCACATCCTTCAGCCTGGAACAAGAGCTGGGGAAAGCTCTTCACAGTCATCAGTGCTGTTAGTTACATTTAGAATTTCCTGAAAAGGAGTAAGGCCAGACATGTTGAAAGCTCCTCTACCAGAAATGCATGGGCCACGGCGCACCTGTTTTATTTTATGAGGGAGCAGTGGAGATGAGCTCACCATGTGGACACTGCAGTTGTTTGCCATGTGAGACCTTAGTCCCTTGTCTGCAGGAGTCATTGCATCATAGATCTCCAACCTGCTGCCACACAGTTATTTGCATGTTAAGTTGATTTGACAGAGATTTCCAAATATACCTCAAGCAGGAAATGCCTATATTTTCTCGAAAGCCGGGAGAATTTTCTCTAACATATAAATGGAGAGCCCCAAAACAGCATGCCCCTCTTAAGGACCACATGCTTGCTCATCTGTGCTTTTCAAGGACTAGATCTGTTAAAGGTGTGGGATCTTTATTCTGCTCCTCTAAACAAAGGGGTTCTGCTATTTCAAAAGTGTTCTGGCATTGCATTGTACCAGCACATTAGTTTCATGACAGTAGGAAAAAGTGGCTTGTTAACAAGTGGTTAGCAAAGTCAAAAAAGGTAAAAGAATTTTAAAAAATTCCTCATCTCAATACTTGTTTCCCTAGAAAAATGGAGAATATACTCTGCATACTCGTTGCATAATTGAGATGGAACAGTACATTCTCAGCAATTACCAGGACGTGGCAAGGAAATGTAATATCTGTCACAGCCTCGCCATCCAGGTAACGTGCTTTATCACCTCCTCCAGTGGACTTACGTCATCATAGCTGAGGTTTGTGATACTTTCCCTTGGGTAGTAGGTAGGCTCTAAAAAATCTTGGTCTTGTAATCTAGTCATGGTGCTCATTTATTTTGTAAAAAAGCCTTTTTTTTTTTTTTCATTTTAGGCATTTTATCTTCTGTTGTTAGAAATAAAATTGTCTTGGAGCAGTGTCTCCAAGTATAAAGTTGGAGAAAGTGCACTCACTCCTGCAATGAGGAATGTGGTTGTGCTGTCTGGCTTTCCTAACCAGCATGTTAGAGATGAACCCCTGATGCTGAAAGAGGTTTAGCAATGAGGTGTTAGCAGTGTCCTCTTTGGGCCTTACCAACAGATGTTGTCGTGTGACACATTCATTCTTGGTCCTGGGATTTTAATTCAGGAAATGCTTGTGTTTGAACCTCAGAAGGAACATGTGTGTAGAGCATGCTAAAGCACTGTGTTTTGATAGCTGGGACATTACCAGTTCAGTCTTGCTTAAGTAGTTACAGCCTGGATTCCTATTCTGAAACTGCCATGTTTTCTTGCTCTGTGAGCCTGCATCTTCTGATCTGCCCAATTAACATGCTTCCGTGTTACTTCTTCTATCCTAATTGGTCTCCTTTACTGCATTGAAATTGTTGTCTTCCAAGCTAAAATTTGTCCATGTAGGGAAATAGTATTTCGTAGTTTACAGAAAAATACCTCCTTTTACCCTTTACCACTTTTGACTGTTGAATGTGTCCACCACCTGTATTGTGGGAACCATTCTTTCGAACAAAGCGTTGCATATCTGCTGCCCTTTGTAACAACTTTCTCTTAAATTGAAGAACAGGTTAGAAAGATTTTCTGAATCAACACTCCTGATTTCAGAGCCAAGTATGTGAATCCTGTGGAATTGGAATGCACTTACCTTGTGTCAGAAAGTACTTCAGAGCTCAGACTGAACCCCGCTGTCCCAAGTGTAATGAATTCTGGTCTTGTGACATCCCAGGTACCAAGCAACCTATTTTTTAAAAAATTTAATGTAATGCTACTAGGAAATGGGCTGTGATGTTCAGTGGCACTGCCTATATTATTTATAACTGTGAGTATCAGCTATTTCTGATTTTAGCCATATGTTTCAGACACTAAACCACACACAAGTGGCATTGAGCCCCCACAGTGCCCAAAGAATGCCACAGGGGCAAAGAAGACCCTGTGCATGTTTTTTTATAATCATCTTTAGGAGGTGGAGGGCAATAGAGGCACACACAACCCATGACACTAAAACTTCTGTAAATACCAAGCTTCTAAGAATCTCTCTTGAATTCCTCCATTTGTCCAGGGAAATGGGACATTTTGAACAGCAATACAGGAATATACAAAGCATTTCAGAAAGGGAGGTTATACAATATTATTTTTTTGTGTGTGTTGTCCATTAACCTTTAGTTTTCTTTACAGGGATGAGTCGGATGGGCTCACCACAGAGCTCCATTCTTGGCTCTAGATGATGCCAGTAAAACTTGATGTCAGTGACATCTGTTTGCCCCCACTCTGGCAGAACAGACAGACTGTATTGTATCCATTAGTAACAGTGGTCAGTGTACTTATTTTCTAAAGTTCTAAGAATCTTGAAATAAAACTGTCATTGACATTCCTGTTCACAGTAATGCCTGTCTTCCAGGTTTGTGTCTGTAATTCTTCATATTCTTGGGTTGGGACTCTAAGTGCATGTTTGGAGATGAAAGATGCAAATGTTTTAGTCAGTCCTGCAAGCTGATATATGCAGCTGAACTCCTGAAAGAAGCCTTTCTCAGCAAGTGCTCCCTGTTTGTACACGGACAGTACAAATTCACTTGCACAGTGGAAATGACACCTGCGGTAGCACCTCAAGCAGGTGAAAAATCAGTGCAGTATGTGTGAGACAGCTGGCTGAGTCTCTGACCTAGGACTGGTGTTGGAACACTTCTAGTTGGCACTGTGGCTGTGTTTTGTCCCTTCTTTAGATGCAGAAGAATGTGTCTTGACATATGGCCAGGTCACGAGCAGCTGTGCTCTGTAACGAGGGAATATTGCCACAGAATGATAAGGAAGCAATAGGATCAGACTTAGGGCTATGTTGTCTTATGTCTGCAAAGTGCTGAAAAAATTACCATATTGAGATTCTTTAGGTTTTTAGTCCTGGCATTTCGTCTCTAGTTTTAAGTAAGGATGCTTTTTCTGTTAAGAGTGGCTTGGAAAGGAGCCAAGGACTGCCTATTGCCAGACACCAGACTGAAATGGCAGCATTCTTGGCCCTGGTAGAGATGTGTGACACTGCAGAAAGGCTGTGTCAGCAGTTTAGGTGGTGCTTAATCACCAGTTTATCTAACTGCAGTTAAACTATGAATTAACTTCAGTTATGTTCTAGGCTTTAACATGATGTTGTGGTTTAGGAATGGTACTCCCCACATTAATGTTTCCATCAAAATACTCCAAACCATGAGATGCTTGCTCACTCTCTCTTCCCTCTACCTCTCCCCTCATTGTGAGGAGAATTGAGAGGTCCAAAAGATAGAGATCATGAGTTGCAAAAAGAACAATTTACTGGAAACAGCAATGGAATAAGAAAATCAACAGTAATAGCAACAATAACAAAGTGTACAAGAGAGACAAAATATTCACACAAAAGTGTAACTCAGTCACTAAGAGACCAAAGAGCCCCTTCCTTCCCCTGGCCCCCAGCAGTGGCTGGCTGAGGTAGTACAGAATAACCTCTGGGTCTGGACCATGCCCCACCTGGTTAACTGCAAAAATTAACCCTGTCCTGGCCAGAACCAGGACATGAGTATCTTGCTCCATGCAGGAGCCTAGTACCTTGCTTGATGTTAGCTTAATTTTTTAATGTATTGAACCTCTACGTAGCACCATCTCTCCAGCTAACTCCAGGGTTTAGTGTTACTAAATCTGACCTGGTTTTTCAGACAGAGGCTCAGGCAGAGCCCTGGCCAGTGCCTGTACACAGGCTCTTTCTGAGGAATGCACACACAGGACAATGACCCAAGATATGCTCTTTAGGAATTATTAGAAACATCTACAAAAATAAAGTGGCTACAGCATCATCTTTCCACTTACCCATCGTGACTCCTTCTCCATGCTTTAGCACGAGTTTGTTGGTTTTTGATTTTGCTCCACCTCTAAGCTCTTGTGAGAGTTGCTGCTTCCCTGATTTTCAATTCCCGTTTCAGTGCTGCTGACTCCATTTCATAGCTATGACCACCAGAAACTAACAGAGAAGCTGAGCTCAAGTGATCGCACGTAGTGCCAATATTTAACAGGAATAAACAGAATCTGTCCAGGCATCAGAATGCAGGACTGAAATGCAGCCTTTGTGAAATTTGGAAACCTGACCAAGTCTGGATCTTCCACATCGACCTACAAAAAACCAAACATTCATCAGAAGAATGTCTTTACTCATACATGATTTGATAAGATAACACTACTGATACTAAAATTTCAGGCAACTATTTACCTGACTAGTGTTGTGAAGAATTTGGCTCTCATGTGGGTACAGGTTTTCTGAATCTTGTGGTGAATAGAGACGGATATACTTTCTTCCAAATACCTGTATATAATAAAATAAATATTTTTTATTGGTCATTAACTGGCACATTACTGGAAGCTGTGGGCCATAGCTGGCATTTAACATACTTGATTTAATATACCTGATTGCAAGGAACATAATCTTTGTTAGTAATAGACACTGCTATAATAAAAAGTTAAATCAGGCTATTGGAATTCAAGTACCTCTTTCAGTGTAGCAGATAAGAACTTGAAGTACCTTTGGGAAGGAAATGCCTTTAACCAAACTGCTTTCAATTCAAAGTTTAAGGCACCCAATTTATACATTGTTAGTTGGGCTCTACATAGCTAGAAATAAGAACAGAGAATAAGGAGGCTGCACCTTCATTGCAATTCATTTCAACAGGCAGAGGTACATGCACAGTAACTGTAAAGCTTCCAGATACCCCTCAAACTCTTATTTCGGTGTTGTCATTAAACCAGTTCTTTCATTGGAGGGCTGAAATGAGATGAGAATTTGTAAGGTGAGTGGCCTGGCTTCCCTGAACACTACATGAACTGCAAGTTTTTGGTACCAAGATGTGGCAGCATGAAAGAGTCAAAGCTGACTCCTCTGCTGATACCAGCAGAACAGCAGGTTTAGGGTGAAGATTCATACTGCTTGTGCCAGCATTCCAGATCACCTCAAGAGCTAGGCATGATCATAATGTTGGGAACTGTGCTTATCAAACTGCCATGCTGGCAAGGAAGTTGGAGGTGCCTGGAGGTTGGGAGGAGACACAGCCAGGACAGGTGACCCAAACTGACTGACCAAAGGATATTCCAGACCATATGATACCATGCTCTGTATATGGGGGAAGAAGAAGAAAGGGAGGATGTTTGGAGTGATGGTGTTTGTCTTCCCCAGTAATTGTTAAGCATGATGGGCTCTGGTCCCTGGGAACAACTGAACACCTGCCTGCCCATGGGAAGCAGTCAAGTAATTCTTTGTTTTGCTTTGCTTGAATGCATGGTTTTTGCTTATTAAACCTCAATCCACAAGTTTTCTAGCTTTTATTCTCCCTGTTGTCTCTCTGATCCTGCTGGTTGGGGGATGAGAAAGCACCTGCATGAGGCTTGGGGATTGGCTGGGCTCAAACCACAACACTAGAAAAAGAAACTCCTTAGTACAATGTGACAGGATCCAGATTCTTCCAAACTCCGTTACAAATTCCATGTGACCTTGGAAAAGCTGCTTCTTGTGATTTCTATCTATTGTCTGTAAAACAAGGGTAACTAATGGTCTCTCTCAATGAGCAACACTTGTGGTCTACAAGATTACATTCAGTATTAAGTTGCAGTAGTGACAAATGCAATAAAATAGCAAAATAGCATCTGCATGTTCTCTATCCTTCAATTGTTCCTCAAGTTGTCTGCTCCCCTTGTCTCTAACACACACCATAAGCATTTTCTCTAACTACTGCATTAATGGCATGTGCAGAGTAACTAGAGTACATGCCTGGGCTAAAAAATTTTGCTGGGGATCCTGATGAAGAGGTGAGATTGTGCCTCCTGGACCAAACCAAGCGTTAATGGTGATGTCATCTTCTTCCCCTTCCCCCAAGCAGCAGTAGTCAGGGATACTGATGTCTTCTTTTAGTTCTGGGATCTATTTCCATAAAGAAAGAAACATTAGAAAGGTTATGTGCTGACTTGCTGAAACATTTAATTCATAGAACAGATGAGCAAGGGTGGACACAAAGAAAACAAATGACTGGCTGGTCCTGCAAGGGTAGGAGAAAAGTAGCTGACTTGCTAGGAATCTGCAGGAAATGTTCTCAAACTTTCTGTTCTAGTGAGCAGATTCTGTTGGAAGAAGCAGGAGAAAGAAAGGGGTTTCCTCATACTTTAGAGAACCTTTGCTTTTGCAGAAACCAGAGACACCCACAAGAATGTTTACTCTTCATGGAAAAGGAGCAGCTGATCTCTTCTATACTATTCTTGCTTCTCTGAGAGATTCCTTTGTATGTCTCCCACCAACCTAAACTCTGGTAAACTGGAATGACATTTCAGATTATAGTAAACATATCAATGTTGAAGACTGTTTCCTGTCCAAATCTCTTCCCTGACTTACATAGTCTTTGAGGAATGGGCTTTCCAGGTGACATCCCCCTAAGTAAATGCTACATTGTACTGAAACAGCACTAGGACTTAATGTCTTCATCCCAAAAGGATTTTGTTTCCATGTCTTGAGCCAAATGGAATAAACCTTTCTCTCTCTTCCTTCCAATTGTGGGAATAGAAACTTAAGAATTACTGTGAATTCCCAATATGCCTTTCGATCTAGTACAGTCAACATCCTCAGAGACAACTTGTGCTACAAAAGGAACAGATGACTGTAGGAAGATAAAAGCATTCACTAAGTTTTACCTGATCAAAAAGCTGGTGCTGGGCAAGGTATCCGAAATTGTTCTGAAATGACAGCAGAGAAAGACAAAACACAGTAACATACAAGTAAGACAGTGAGTTAATTTATTTACAGGTGAATAGAATTTACTTCTAGATAACAACCATTTTCAATGGCCTATTCAGAGTACTATAACTATTTCAACAGTATAAGGGGCTTCAGAAATAGCAACTTACAGCTTCATTGAATTTGTGAGAGTGCAGGTGTGTTTCCACAATCAATAAATCATCCAGCTCTAGTTACTGAAGGAAGCTGGGACTCCCTATTGAGTCTTGACAGCTGTCAATGCCGTGCATCTTTCTAGCCAGACCCTGCTGGCACACAGACCAGTTCTCCTTTACACCCTGGAACTACTTCCATACTCTATTTCAGGGCACACCACAGATCAGTTTGCTACGGCACATGGTCCTTCCTGCCAGAAGGCCAGGAAACACAAATGAGGGCTTGGGATCCTCATCTGTGAAAGCAACTTTGTATTTTTCTGCCTCATGGCATGTAAATTTGGATCTGATCCTAAATCTCACTAAACAGTTTAATAGAAAGAGAAGCAACACTACTGGCTGAGGATCCCTTATCCTTAGATACCACCAGTCAGGTTTTTGTATGTGTGTATGTATTTATTCATCAAATTCCAGACACTGTACATTTGACTATAGGTAAAAATCAAACCTATTGTTGCAATAATTATTCCTAGCTTCACGTCTTGAAAATATATCACACCATTTAATTCAGAGTTGCACTTACAGCACACCCCCTCCCTTGACATCACCTCTGTTTGTTATAAGCAGAACTGTTGTCTGTACAGCGCAACGCTGCTGTGTTTGGAGATGAAACAAACGAATGGAACAGACCTCATGCATGATATACTGGCTGATGAAGTCACTGACAGTCATGAGCTGCTGAGACCATTCCTCGTCTGTGTACCGAGCACCCAACTCCACAGGGACTGTGCGGCACCCTGCGACTTGACAGAAATAGTCCACACTGAAATAAAGAAAGTTCCATTACTTTCTGTACTGCTCTTACTAATTTTGAATGTAAGGCAATCAATCCAAATCGGTCTGGTTGGGTAATAAAGTTCTACTAGCCTGAGCTTCTCCTGTGATGCCCTGAATGCTATGAAGAGCTTCCCTCATCTATGAAGCACCTTCCACAGAGCAGTAGGACAGTGCTGCTAGCAAAATGCACTGCCCACGGTGTCCATCCTCTGTGAAGGTCTCTGCTGCTCTATCGAGCATCAAGATACCCAACACAGGGAACGATCGTGCCTTTACCTGGACAGGGAAGGAACTTAGTTCTCACCTCCACTTCTTCATACACGGCCAGTGGTCCATGACGCCCTGCAGGACCACGGGCCGCTGGGGAATGAGGTAGTTGTCTCTGAAGTGCTCCAGCGAAGGGCAATGAAGGTGCGGAATCTCCTCCTCCGGCTGCACCGCGGGGGGCGGCGGCAGCTCCAGCCGGACCCTCTGGAATGGACGCTCCCCGTCAGCAGCCGGCCCGACCCGCGGGTAGGAGCGGGATGGGAGCGGGGGGTGCGGAGGGGGGTGCGGGGGTA
>VXAC01006005.1:158893-193992 GCA_013399225.1 Rhipidura dahli
GGGCACGGCCCCGCCTAGCGTCGAGCGTCCAGTACCGCCGGAGCTCGGCGTCGGCGTTGTTACATCTCTGTATGTAACTGAGGTGCCCTCTGTGTAGTCTGACTGTTGGGTTGTTCATTCCGAAAGAGTGCAGAAATGAGTTTTGGGGATGCACTGCAAAGGACATCAGTGGATTTGTTCATCATTGTATAAATCGAGATGCTTTAGTTTTAATTGTAGTCCTCTTTATTGTCAGTCCTGAGTAATAAACAATAGATTTCCATCTGAAATAGCTGCATTTTCTCCCGGCATGGAAGAATCTTCAGATCAGCAAGGGAAACACCCTTTGAAAGATGCCTTTCAGACACTGCTTCCAAAATGAGGCTGCATAAAACTTTCCCAGTTGTAATACCAGCTTCCGTGTCTCTTTAAAAGCAAAAAAACCACCCCATAAGTTTAATGTGCAGACATGGACCTGTCCGTACTGAAGTGGCACAGTTTTAACTTGTTTAAATGTTTCTGGAACCTCTGCTGTGACAGCTTTGTTTTACGCAGACGAGTATGCTGGCAGATGCTGGTGTTTTGCTAAAGAGACTTTGTAAATACCAACAGCTAAGAGAGGAATGGTCATCCCGAGGTGCAGTTTTGTCTCACCTGAGAAATACAATGTATCTTTTGAAGAAAGCATTTATTCTGCTATAGAATCATAAAGTCATAGAATAGCCTGGGTTGGAAGGGATCTTAAAGATCACCTAGTTCCAACCACCCTGTCACTGGCAGGGTCACCTTCCACCAGACCAGTTTGCTCAGAGCCCAGTCCAGCCTGGCCTGGAACACTTCCAGGGACAGTTGACTTTTCTGAAGATGGATGGAAAGGCCGAGCTGGCGTCCTGGGCATTTACTGTCTGTGGGTTGTGGGCAGTCTGGGTGCCCAGCTGTCCACACTCCCTGCAGGGTGAATTAACTCTGCCTGTACCATGGTTATTTTTCTTTTTGTCTTCCACAGACAACTGGAGGAAAAAAGACTGGTCTTTAAGAAAAATGGATGTCTTTGTAATTGTCTGAAAATCTGTCTTGTGGTTGCTGGGGTGGAGGATGGTGGTGTGTGGATCGGCCTCTTCTCCCAGGCATCCAGTGATAGGACAAGAGGATGTTGTCTTAAACTGTGCCAGAGGAGTTTAGGTTGGACATTAGGAATAATTTCTTCACAGAAAGGATGATTAGACATTGGAATGGGCTGTCCAGGTGGGTGGTGGAGTCACCGTCCGTGGAGGTGTTTAAGGAAAGGCTGGAGGTGGCTGGCATTCAGTGCAATGGTACAGTTGATACAGCGGTGTTTGGATACAGGTTGGAAACGATGATCTCAAAGGCCTTTTCCAGCCTTNGCCCGGCGCTCGTCGAGATGCCGCTGCTGGTTAATGGAGCGCGGGTCGATCTGGCCCGGCCCACAGGGGACATGATCCGCGCCCACCCGTACCTCGAGGTGAGGGAAGCGGGAAGGGGCCCGGCGAGGCCCGCGCTGCCGGGGATCCCGGGGGGAGAAGCCGCGATCGCGGCCGGGGCGGCCTCGGGCTGCAGCGGGCAGGGGCGGCCCCGGCCCCACGCGATCCCGGTGCTCTGACAACGGAGAACCACGGGGTGATAGAAAATAAATAAGTCGGTGTCCGCGGAGGGGCTTAGCGATGACGGTGCGGCCGGGCGTGGGGGTGCCCCGGCGGGTCTGGGCGGGCCCGTTCTGCGTGAAATAACAAAAACTGGCGATAAAAGTCAAGGTGGGCACTCTGAGGAGGGTGCTGATCTTGCTTCCAGGGTATAAATGTTATAATTTTAACGGCGGAGTGCGAGCCAGGAATGTGAGCAGAGCTACCTGGGGAGGTGTTTCCCATCAAAAGACGTTTCTTTATAGACCGTGAGATTATGCAGAAAACGAGGGCAAATTTTATAAAGCAGTGAAGTATTTTTTGAGCCCAGGATGGAAATTCACTTTGTCCCCCGCAGGTCTGTGATGAAGCACTGCAGTAGTCATAGCCCAGGAATCCGGGATCAAGCTAATAATCAACAATATTTTGATAAACGCTAAATATTCTGGATTATGGCAGTAGAAGACTGAAACTTCTATATTACAAAAGTTTCCTGTTCTGATTAAACTTCCAAGATCAGTTCTGGTATTATCTAATGTAATCTTTGCCCAGTCCAAATGCTTTTTATTGTGTCTCCATTTTATGGTCCATATAACAGGAAAAGGTGTTTTGTGTGTCTCTGGAATGATGGGATTTAACTATTAACTTGAGCAGTGTCAGGAAAGCAAAAAACTTTCAAGATTCAGAATACTCTGTAATACAAAATACACGTGTTTCTGACCTGAGTCCCTTTGCTTTTCAGAGGTGATGTTTCTGTGAAGTAATGGATACATCTGAGAATTCAGCCACTGTAGTATCTGTTATCATTTATCTTTAGGAAAAGGCAAAACTTCTGAGAAGTCAGCCTGCTCAAATTGTGGAACCCAAAGGCCTTCTCTATGTCCAGCAGAGAGAGTTTGCAGTGACTACCCCTAAAGATGGTATGTAGGAACGTAAACATTTCTTCTTGTACTGAAGCAGTTATTGTGAGAGCTGAGTTCTTACGGTATTTTCCTCCTTTAAAATAGGTTCTGTTTCCATTCTTGGGTCAGATGATGCCACTACCTGCCACATAGTTGTGCTCCGACACACAGGTATCTCCAAAGGATGTTCAGAGCAAAGTCTGTACCCCTGAAGTAAGGAATTAGTACTGGTTTATGTGGCATTAATAGAATAAAATGCAGTTACATTAATATAAACCTGAGTCCCCAAAAGTCACATAATGTGTTAGCTAAAGACTGATTCAGACAGTTGGTGTGTTTAGTGTGAGAGGTTCAGTGTTCTTGTTGCTCAGATTTTAACTTGCTCTGCACCTTTGGCCAGTGGCAGTGGCATTGCATCCCTGGGCTGTGTCCAGCAGTCTGGCAGTGCATAGTTTGGACATTGCAGGGATGGAATTTGTGGAAAGATCCTCACTATGTGCCTGGATTTCTGCCATTAGAGACATTGCCCGGTCCTGTTAAGAGGGTGCTTGTACCCGTCACTTGAGCTGTGCTGATTTTATAATGGCCCACGCAGAGGGTGTTGCCTCAGCCTGAGTCATGTCCCCTGCTGGAGGCCGCTGTGCTCAGGTGAAGCAAGGCAGTGGGGGGACAGCCCTCCTCTGCAGCAGTGGGGACTCCCATGTTGATGCCACAGTCACTGAGTCCCTGTCCTGTGCCTTCCCCAGGCAGCGGAGCCACGTGCCTGACACACTGCGACGGCTCGGACACGGAGGCCGAGGTGTCGCTCATCATGAGCTCAGTAAAGTCCTTCTCTAACTCCACAGGCTGTGGCAGGTCAGCTCTGGTCCTTTCTTGTGTTCTTCTCTCAAAGGTTACTGCAGCTCATATGGTGGGGAACTGTGAGGTGACAGTGTGGGGTTCAGTCAAAGGAAATGTGCAGGAAATACCTCTTAATAAGCAGCTGCATGTAAAGTGAAAATTATTTCCTATGATGATTTTGGGGATATTTCTAGCAGTCATTTAAAGCACAGTTCTGTTCTGAAGAGTGTCTCTGTAAAATGCCACCATGAGGTTTGTGGTTGCTGTTTCCCATTTAACTTTTGTTCCAATTTGCAAAATTTTCCATATAACTGTTCTTTGGTTTATATTATATTTTTCCCTTCAGAGTGTAAGGGAAAAATATAATATAAACCAAACCTTTGTAGATTCTTTTCAGCATTTGACAATCCATCAGGAATTTTCTACATCCACATTAAAAATAAAAGGGGTTGTGGGGCACAGGACAGTGGGTAAAAAGCTCTGAAACAGAATTTAGCAGACAAGCTTCATTCTGGATGTGGAGGTTTTTGCCCCTGTAATTTGGTTAAGAACAAAAGCTAGCTCATGAACTTAGATTCATGATTTGTAAGGNTAATAATTTAGTGATTTGTAAATTTGTGGCTTTATGACTGTGTTATTACTTCATACCACAACTTACGGATAGCCCCGCAGTGGTGAGAGGCAGCGGAATGAGTCTCGGTAGGGTTCCCGTGCTGAGCCGGGCCGAGCCGCAGGCCGCGCTGCGGGCGGTGCTGTGGCTGNTGAACTTAGATTCATGATTTGTAAGGACTTGTCTTTACTTAGACACTGCTTGTTGAAGACCCCTGCTGCATGGTCCGGAATAATTGTGAGGAGGTCATGGGAACAAAAATCTTCAAGTTTAATTAACCCTTTGTTGGGAACTGACAGGTGATTACAAGGTTCAGTCCAAAGCAGAGGTGCTGACCATCAGAGATAACCCTGGGATAGAATTGCATGTATTTATTGCCTCTTCAGGCTTTTTCCTATGCCATTTCCTGGGTGATCCCTGAAGTTTTCAGAATGGAATTACCGTAACTTGCTGTGTAATGCAAACCAGCTCGGTGCATGTGATTGTAATAAGTGAGGCTTCTCTAATGATTGCTTTGCAATTTGGGCTGGGGATTATTTTGTAAAGCTATTCATTTTGAGATGTCTTTTTAATTGCTGTTTCCTGTTATTCCATCTCTGTTAGGCTGGAAGTGCACCTAGTTGGAGGTTTCAATGATGATAGGCAGTTATCACAAAAACTTACTAATCAGCTTCTTAGTAAGTTCACGTTTTTTCCACTCTCATGTCAAAAAAAAAAAAAANGATCAGTTCTGGTATTATCTAATGTAATCTTTGCCCAGTCCAAATGCTTTTTATTGTGTCTCCATTTTATGGTCCATATAACAGGAAAAGGTGTTTTGTGTGTCTCTGGAATGATGGGATTTAACTATTAACTTGAGCAGTGTCAGGAAAGCAAAAAACTTTCAAGATTCAGAATACTCTGTAATACAAAATACACGTGTTTCTGACCTGAGTCCCTTTGCTTTTCAGAGGTGATGTTTCTGTGAAGTAATGGATACATCTGAGAATTCAGCCACTGTAGTATCTGTTATCATTTATCTTTAGGAAAAGGCAAAACTTCTGAGAAGTCAGCCTGCTCAAATTGTGGAACCCAAAGGCCTTCTCTATGTCCAGCAGAGAGAGTTTGCAGTGACTACCCCTAAAGATGGTATGTAGGAACGTAAACATTTCTTCTTGTACTGAAGCAGTTATTGTGAGAGCTGAGTTCTTACGGTATTTTCCTCCTTTAAAATAGGTTCTGTTTCCATTCTTGGGTCAGATGATGCCACTACCTGCCACATAGTTGTGCTCCGACACACAGGTATCTCCAAAGGATGTTCAGAGCAAAGTCTGTACCCCTGAAGTAAGGAATTAGTACTGGTTTATGTGGCATTAATAGAATAAAATGCAGTTACATTAATATAAACCTGAGTCCCCAAAAGTCACATAATGTGTTAGCTAAAGACTGATTCAGACAGTTGGTGTGTTTAGTGTGAGAGGTTCAGTGTTCTTGTTGCTCAGATTTTAACTTGCTCTGCACCTTTGGCCAGTGGCAGTGGCATTGCATCCCTGGGCTGTGTCCAGCAGTCTGGCAGTGCATAGTTTGGACATTGCAGGGATGGAATTTGTGGAAAGATCCTCACTATGTGCCTGGATTTCTGCCATTAGAGACATTGCCCGGTCCTGTTAAGAGGGTGCTTGTACCCGTCACTTGAGCTGTGCTGATTTTATAATGGCCCACGCAGAGGGTGTTGCCTCAGCCTGAGTCATGTCCCCTGCTGGAGGCCGCTGTGCTCAGGTGAAGCAAGGCAGTGGGGGGACAGCCCTCCTCTGCAGCAGTGGGGACTCCCATGTTGATGCCACAGTCACTGAGTCCCTGTCCTGTGCCTTCCCCAGGCAGCGGAGCCACGTGCCTGACACACTGCGACGGCTCGGACACGGAGGCCGAGGTGTCGCTCATCATGAGCTCAGTAAAGTCCTTCTCTAACTCCACAGGCTGTGGCAGGTCAGCTCTGGTCCTTTCTTGTGTTCTTCTCTCAAAGGTTACTGCAGCTCATATGGTGGGGAACTGTGAGGTGACAGTGTGGGGTTCAGTCAAAGGAAATGTGCAGGAAATACCTCTTAATAAGCAGCTGCATGTAAAGTGAAAATTATTTCCTATGATGATTTTGGGGATATTTCTAGCAGTCATTTAAAGCACAGTTCTGTTCTGAAGAGTGTCTCTGTAAAATGCCACCATGAGGTTTGTGGTTGCTGTTTCCCATTTAACTTTTGTTCCAATTTGCAAAATTTTCCATATAACTGTTCTTTGGTTTATATTATATTTTTCCCTTCAGAGTGTAAGGGAAAAATATAATATAAACCAAACCTTTGTAGATTCTTTTCAGCATTTGACAATCCATCAGGAATTTTCTACATCCACATTAAAAATAAAAGGGGTTGTGGGGCACAGGACAGTGGGTAAAAAGCTCTGAAACAGAATTTAGCAGACAAGCTTCATTCTGGATGTGGAGGTTTTTGCCCCTGTAATTTGGTTAAGAACAAAAGCTAGCTCATGAACTTAGATTCATGATTTGTAAGGACTTGTCTTTACTTAGACACTGCTTGTTGAAGACCCCTGCTGCATGGTCCGGAATAATTGTGAGGAGGTCATGGGAACAAAAATCTTCAAGTTTAATTAACCCTTTGTTGGGAACTGACAGGTGATTACAAGGTTCAGTCCAAAGCAGAGGTGCTGACCATCAGAGATAACCCTGGGATAGAATTGCATGTATTTAATGCCTCTTCAGGCTTTTTCCTATGCCATTTCCTGGGTGATCCCTGAAGTTTTCAGAATGGAATTACCGTAACTTGCTGTGTAATGCAAACCAGCTCGGTGCATGTGATTGTAATAAGTGAGGCTTCTCTAATGATTGCTTTGCAATTTGGGCTGGGGATTATTTTGTAAAGCTATTCATTTTGAGATGTCTTTTTAATTGCTGTTTCCTGTTATTCCATCTCTGTTAGGCTGGAAGTGCACCTAGTTGGAGGTTTCAATGATGATAGGCAGTTATCACAAAAACTTACTAATCAGCTTCTTAGTAAGTTCACGTTTTTTCCACTCTCATGTCAAAAAAAAAAAAAAAGTTCTGGCTGGATTTGGGTAGAGTTTGTTTGTAATGCGAGTCCCCAGACATTTACTGGAAAGAAATGTGGATTCACTTTGAAGGGTCTTTTTCTCTGCCTGAGAACTTGGTGTGGAGAGGGGTTGGACTGCGCGGCTTGCCCATGGCCAGTTCCTGGGCCATAGGATCTGATCCTGTCACTTCTCCCTGGCTCATACTCGTGTGTGCAGAGTTGGGTGCAGTTCAGCTGGCCTTTGATTCCTGACTTGATTCCTGCTAATCTGCTGTGGGATTTTGGGCAAGTGTTGTAACTTTCCAAATCTATGCATGTGGATGACTTCATTAGTTACCATTCAGTTCCTACCTTAATGTGATGAGGTGAAATTTAATTATTTGGAATTGTCTAATGGAAAATGTCAGGTCTGTTTATAAAATCCATAGTCCAGAGGAGTGATGGCAGTGCTTTACTAACAACTGGAAATGTAAAGTACTTGCTTACCTGGCGGTGCTCTGGCTTGTCTAAGAACTTTCTGACTGTGGAGAGGCCTCTGCCCCACTGGAATGGGGAGGGGGCAGGTATCAGGAGGGAAGTGTTTAAAGGGGTAAACAAAGGAAAACCAAGGTCCTGGGCTACAGCCTTCTGGCTGTGATGCCTGATGTGTGTTGTGTATCTTGTGAGAGCTCTGTCCAGAATAAAATATTTTGGTTAACTTATTTTAAACTTCTGATCTTCATGCATCAAGGTACAATTTGAATCAATAATGCTGTATTGCTATCAGAACTTCATAAAAAAGAGGGTTTTTTTTTCCTGATGTTTGGGATGGTAAAAGGCAGAACTAATTTACAGTTAATGAAAGACTGGGTTTGTTCACTATATATGTATCATTTTATGAAAAAATGTTTAAATATAAGCTGTTAGTAGACTAAAGCAGAACTGATGTGATGCCAGAGCTAAACCAGTGTCAGTAGAAGGAGTAAGTGGCAGAGCACTTTTTAATAGATTTTTGCTGTTACAAATGGCCCCTCTCTGTAAATTCTTGTTAGTTTGAAGCAAATGTGCAGAGCCCTGTTTGCTGTATTACCCTACCTGGGGCAGAGGTTTAGGTGTGTTCCCCTAGCCCCAGACAGCACTGCCCTGCCACCATTCACACATTTTTGCTGTCCTTGTCCCTGCAGGAGCATTTGATCTCCAGCCAGAGGATGTTCATTTAGTGACTTTCTGTGTAACAGGTAAGAAAGAAAGAAAGAAAATGATCCCTTGGGTTTGGAAATACCTTTCCTGAAATCAAAGGGTAGGGGGCTTTTCACACATGGCTTTTTCTCTGTCCTGTAAGAAAGAACAGCACAAGTCCTCCATACCGATGTGTGATTTTCAGTTTTACTGCTGATGTGTGTATGGTTATGTCAGAGAGCCAGTGCAGGGGGGATTCTCTCCTTACCAAGTGCTGCTGCACTGCAACCAGCTCGCGATCATGGCCAGGTTATTTTGGCACATTTATCCCAAGGAACAGGCTCTGTACCTGTGGATATCTTACAACTGAGTAACATACTTACTGACCTTTATTCTCCTGGGCTGCTGGACCTGCCTCCCTGCAGGGTCCAGTGAATTAATAAACTTCAATTAGTTCATAGTGTGTGATGTCATGTGGAGGGGTAATTTCCTTTTCTTTGTGTCATGTTGAGGTCATATTTCCGTCCTCTTTCCACATCAGAGTTGTCGGTGTCTCACATATTTGAAATGTGGCATCATGGTTGTTTAGCACTGTGTTTTTTTCCCTGTAAATTGTTCATGCAGAAGCAGGGGCAGTTGGCTGGAGCTGGCTGTTCTGTTAAGAGACAGCTCCAGGTCCCGTGTGTGTTGTTACTGACCTCTACCTTCTTTTCCATATTTCTTTCAGGCTTCCTTGGTTTTTTTTCTGTCTTTATGCCATATCAGATCTGTTGCTCCCCAATAACATACAATTAAATAAATGCTGCTCAGATTAAAATCCAAACCCCCACAAGTTCGACTTATTTTTTTTCCTTACAGAACTAAATGACAGAGAAGAACAGGATACTCACTTTCCAATCATTTATGGAATAGGTAAGTTAGTTAAACTAGAATTGATTTTTTGTTTGTTAACTGGATTGCTTTTCAGATTCCAGTAGTAAATGGGCTGCTTTTAATGACTGAATAAAGTCCACCCTAAAAGTTACATGCTGCTGTCAGAGGCATATGTAAAAATACTTTCCTTCTGGTGTCGCAGCTGGGGAGATGCACATATAGAGGCTGTGTACAAATGCAAACAGATTTTTTTTTCCTTTACCTGCACTTAAGATTTTATCAACATCAAGCTACTGCACTAAATTTATGCTTAGAACTTAACCTTCTTCTCTTCGATTACTCAGTGTTTTTTCTGATTAGTTACTCATCTCTGGAATATTGAAATCCTGCCTATTACTAAGCCCTCCGGCTCTGTGGGGTCCGTGTCGGAGCACGGGGTGTTGCGATCCTTGAACAGCGACTCTATAGCAAAGCTCCTCGGCTGGATCTGCTGCACACACTCACACACGTGTGTGCACAAACGCACCGATAGCTTCAGTATTACGGTCGGCAGCACAGAGATAGGAAGGGTCCTCGCGTAGATTTCCACAGGAGCCGTTTATTGCTTCCACACTGAAAAGTTCGAGAGGCAAGGATGAGAACAACGGGAGAACTCAGGGTTTTATCCGTGGGCGGGGAAAAGGCGGGACTAGGGAATGGGGGCCAATGGGCAAGCTCTGGGGGAGTGGGCAAGGGCCAACAGCCAACCCCGAACACAGAACTGGGGGAGATGACCATAACAGAACAATGCAGCCTGGGAGAAGCCTTTCTGCTCACCCTGACCTGAGCTGGTTCTTGGGGTGCTAGGGACTTGTCTTACTGAGAACTTTCTGTCCCTTGTAACTTAGGCTCACTGGCCACCACAGCTGCCAAAGGAAATGAAGTATAAATGTGCTGTCACAGGCTCGGGAGCTGAGAAATATAAGTGTGTGATTCGTTCTGCAGTTCTGCAATGCAATTGTGTTGGGAGACGTGGTCACTGTAAAGAAGTGCCTTGAGACAATTAATTTTTAGTGTATTTAATCTCTATTTCCTACCAGCTGTGAATGTTAAAACAGCAGAGATTTTCCCTGCCACCTTCCCGGAAAAAGGGCCAGACGAGGATCTGCGTTCAGCCCATGTTTTAACAGGAGCACCAGTGAGTAAAAGTAATGGAGAAAATGGGGAGACCAGCTAGGGTAATGAAACATCCAGACTTTGAGGAAAAAATCCCTTTGGTAGGTCTGTGTTTGGGTTCTGGGTTTGTTGTTACCATTTCATGTTGTGTTTGTTGGAGTAGCTGGGTAACGTAAGCGCAGTTGAAGGGAAGCAGGGCTGAGGTGGCCCAGCATCTCTGGGACAGGCCAGACTGAGAGGAACTCTTGTCTGGGTGAGCCCTGGCTGCCTCTCTGTCTTGTTACAGCTGACCAACATCTATGATGCAAAGACAGAACAGCTCCGGATTGGGCCTTATTTCTGGGGGCCTTTCCCACATGTGGATTTCTGGTTGGAACAAGATGATGCACAGATTTTACAGGTACATGAAACTAACTCTTTTTTTTTTTTTTTTTTGCCTTCTAGCTCAGTAGAGAGAGGGGTAGTGTAGTCTGTCAAAACTTTTTCCAGTGCATTGCTGTCCCTGGGAGGGTGGGGAATAACCTTCAGGAGGGTTGTATTCTGAATGTCAAGCAGCTCTTTCTCCCATCTTCTTTTTCAGAACCTTTCCACATCACCCCTGGCTGAGCCACCCCACTTTGTTTCCCACATTAGATCTACATTAACATTTCTAAAAGAACATCCATTTCCATCTCGGTCCCTGTTCCCTGACAGGAAACCTCGCATCTACAAAAAAAATGAAGAAGGGCTGTGGGAACAGGTTTGTTCTGACAAAATCTAACCTGGAATCAACCCCCACAACTGCTTTAGGGAAATACAATCTTGCAAGAAGGGCAGTTTGTTGCAATTATCATATTGCTGGTCACCAAATACCATTGTTCCTGTGCTTTTCAAAATAAAATATTTTGATAGAAGTAACTTGCTTTTTCTGCATTACTTATGTAGAAGTCAGGGTTTCTTTGAAGAATTTGGCTTTATTTAGGTTCTGTTGCTCCACTGCAGAAATTTGATGGGAACAGGTAGAGAGGTGGCAATGCTGGAGGCTGACAAGGTGAGTCACTGCACTGGTGTGCACTTCATTAAATGATTCTGCACACACAAGGGGAAAGAAAGAGCTCACTGGAATGTAGGGAAGTGTCCTTTAACAATAAGTTAATTCCAGAATAATAATTTGAAGAATCTTTATTGAAACATTCAGGTAAGTATTTAAAGAATGAAGCTCATTCCAACAAAACTACTGATTTAACATTTCCAAATATAAAAACATTAAAAATTAATCTTTGTGGTGATAACTTTTATCCCCAACAAATAACTCTTATTAACATACTTCATTGCACCAAAGAAACCACGGAGGAAGACTAGCCAACTTAATTGTTTTTGCACTTTAGAAAAAATTGCACTGATTTACATAAATTACCTCAAAATTACCCCAGGAAAATTAACCTTGTTCATGGCATCCTAGCCCTGCAGGCTTGAGAACCTGAGAGTCAAAACAGGTGCCAGTACAATTCAAAACCCTCAAAATCTGCAGATATCAAAGTAAGTCTCACTACCACTAGAGTCATTATGATGTTAAGGGATGGGGGGGGAAATGGAGGGAGGAAAAAAGCCAACTGGAGCAAACTACAGTACTTGTATCCAGTTCTAGAGGGAGGGGAGGGTTTGTATCAGCATCAGGTAACGGGGAAAGCAAGTGTTGCCAAAGCTGGCTTTTCCACAAGAGGCTCTGAAAATTTGCAGTGACGTGATGAAAATTATTTAGGGGAAAACACTTTTACACATTGAATTTAGATTTATTCAAAGCTTTGCTTGTGCATTAAGTAGTCCTAGACATGCTGAAGTTGTGCTGTGCTGTAAATAACCTAAATAACTTCCTTTGAGTCTGTACAATTCCTACCCATAAGTAAGTTACTGTTATTCAAAAAATAAGTGTTGAAACCATCACAAATGTATTGGTTTTTCAAACTTTACTACAATTATCTTTAAAAATACACAACAAAAAGAACTCCAGTTAGACTGCATGAACATGTTCAGTATTTGGTGTGTAAAGGCCATGCAGAGGAAAGTAACAGTGCCTTGTGCTCCTTCCCAGGGCAGGAGCAGGAAGCTGGCCAGGCATGCAGAGGCACTGTTGCTTTCTAGAAGGCTGAAATGTCACTAGCTCAGTCCCCACCATACCCAGGGCCATGGCTGGGGGGTGAAGTGGTACAAGAGCAGGAACAAAGGGATGATGATCCAATGCTCCTTGGTGACTCCCCTCCCCAGGGCACCTGTCCCTCCCCAGTGCCCACCACCCCACAGCTCTTGGGCAGGGTGTGGGTAAGGTAACAGAAAAGAAGCAACACGGAACTAGGATGACTGCAGGAGATGCTTTGCAGGAGATACTAAAATACTAAAAAGGTGAACAACTGGCAGTTGCTTGTTTTTTATAAAGTATAGTAACATAAAATAATTTTACAATTATTGTGTGCATGGCTGAGTGGTTAGTTAGGAACTGTTGTCATGCGTGGATTCCTGCAGGAAGGATAACTGCCAAATGTTTTTACAAGCATTCATGAGCACTTAATAAATTTCACTACAGCTTTGGTGACAGCAACATGGAGAGGACTAAAGCAATTGTAACAAGTGTACAGTAAGAGAAATCTCTGTCCCAGGGGAGAGAATATGTAGTTGTGCAAAATGCCAGTTAATAAGTTACAGTAGTTATTACTGTACTGTGTGTGGCACTGTTCACATTTTCAATGCCTCACTGCCACCCTGCCTCCCTGGGCAGGGGCTTCCTTGGCACAGTCTGAAATCCACACTCTGGATTTTATCTTTGACTTGCTTGGTCCTCTACCTTGGTGCAGTCTGGTGGTGATTTGTCACTGTGAATGTCCTCAGTGTCTTTCTTTGCCTGCACCACCTCCTGCTCCTCTGCTTTTTCCATCTCTAAAGGTCCTTGCTCTTGGCCAGGGGAGAGAGTTGGGGGTCTCTGATCCATCTTGTCCAAGTCATCACAGTGGCTGATGGAACTGGTCTCACTGAACCCATCAGAGCTTCTTAAAGACCTTTTGAAAGCTTTCTGACCTGTGAAGTGTTTGAAGTATACAGTACCCATGAAGGCAGCAAATACAGTGGTGTGCACAAGTTCAGTTTCCAAAGGAAGTACTGGAATTTTGTAACAGCAGAGAAGTAGCATGCTACTTTGGACCCTAACGGTAGCCCCCACTCAGTTGAATTACAGACAGGGCTGCAAAGTAATAGCACCTGTTACTGTATCCTGTGTATGCAGAGACAGATAAAACTGAACTGAAACCAAACTGCCTGCACACAAAGTAATCCTTCCAGGTCAAAAAACTGCACTGAAAGTCATAGGCTGGAAGCCACCAGCCCAAAAAGTGAGTTAATGCTGATTTGCCTGGCAGAAACCCATTTTAATTACTAACATAACTATACAGAGAGTGCCATAAATTTAATAGATCTTCACCTCAGAGTGGCTTTGGCCACAGAATGTTTGGTAGCAACAGAAATGCAGTTGCTGAAGTACATGGCTACATGTTACTATACTTTTATTTCAAATAAAACTTTTGGTTTGTTTACCTGCTCATTTTTAAAGCTCAATAACCTCATAATATTCCAGAGGAAGATTCCAGACTTCTTGGACAGTTGTCAGTTAATGGGGATAACTTCCTGTAGTGCCAGGAAGAATGTGTGGGGAGAAAAAAACTCCGGGTAGTGTTGCGTGCCATGTGTACATTAAGGTTTTTAATGTGGTAGAAGATGAGCTCTAGTTCCAGATGGAAAATCATGTGGGTCTTCCTCTGACAGAGAAGTTTTGGAAATTAAACTCAGCCACAGAAACTTACCAGGAAGTCTTTGCTTTGCAAGGCTGGAAGTGGGAGTTGGTGGTGGAGTGGTGCCTGTTCCTTGGGCCTTTGATACATACATAGATTCTGTGGATTCCAGAGAGCCTGCAGGTTAAAAAAAGTAAGTTGACTGAAACTTACTTCTGAAACTGCAAACTGCCACATGGGGGCGATGCATTTCTGAGAACCGAGGGACTCAAGTGCTGAGACTTCAAAAGTGAATCGTATTTCCTTTCACGGTCATTTCACAACACCCCTGCACTCTAGTCCTGTTTCCTTCCTGCCCTGGGCATGTGACATCTTCCCAGCTGCAACCTGTGGAGCAGTGCATGTAGGGGTATCCAGCCACACAGGGTCAGCATTCCCAGGGGAATGGATTGTTTTCTGCTCTAAGAACCTGCCAGTTGGTGCATCCAGAGTCTGAAAGGCTCTGAGCATAGCAGGAAGCTTTCCCTGCAAGGTAAGCACAGTGGGCTGCTGTCCTGGGTGTGACACACACTCTGCCCAGGAATATTCCTGTGACTGCCACAGTATTTTTACAATGAAAATTCCAGGAAGTATTATGTTGGTACATTGGTGTCACTGATGTAAAAGCTTATAGGCTTTCTACATCCCCAAACACAAACTACAAATCTGAGAGTCAAATAAGTCTTTCACATTGTACCATCCCATTTACTACTGATTCCCACACAGCCCAGATGATGCCAGTCCCCAGCTGGCTTTAACATGCCCTCCAATTGCTGGACAAGCAGTTCAGCCTACAGACCAGCACTTATCAGGATGGCAACAGTCAGGTGACATCCCAAAACAGGATTCCAGGCAGACATCTTGTTCAGGGGCACAGTGGAACACGAGTGCCCTGAAGCACTGGAGAGGATAAATGTGCACCTCATGTGAGGAGCAGTGTGCTAAGGCCAAGCTACCCCCAGCTCACATATTTACAACCCCCAATTTCCTCCAGCATATACAGCCAGAGGTCACAGCAATGATTCCTCTATTATTAAATGCCCATGTCTATCATGGCTTTTTTTAACATGATTCAACATGCAAGAACAAAATGTAAACTGTACAAGAGAGTGGAAGAGTCTTACTGGGCATTACAGAAATAGTGCAAAGCATGTTCTTGTACATCCTGAGAGTGGATTATGTCACTCATACCACAACAAGGACAGGAACTGTGCTGCAGGTTCAGTACTGAACTGAACAGTCCCAATGCCAGCATGACACAGCTGCAGGTGCCCCGAGCCCTACCTGCTGTCAAATTAAATGTCCTTCCCTTGGGCGAGGCTTGGAAGGGAGAAAACCAGTTCAGCACAGAGCCCACCACAGGGATCTGTCGCAGCAGCCCCTGCAAGGCACAATCCAACACTGGCTGGTGAGAAGAGTCCCCTGGGGGAAAAAGTTACCTCAAGGTACCATAGGGCTGGTGTTTGTGACCTCACCTCTTCCAGCAGTCGTTCTTCATTTGCTTTCTGAAGCTGGATCTGTGCTTCCTGTATCCCTTTTCTAACAACTTCAGTCATGTTTTCCAACAGCTAATAAAACCCAGAAATAAGGACATATATTATTTGGACTTGAAATTGTCTTTTTAGTTCAGGTTTTCAGGATGGAGGCAGGGTAGTAAGATATTTTTCTAATTTAAGACAGTATGTGACAATCTCTATTTCATTATGACTATAAATTAAAGAACGTACATGCTGACTGCAAGATTTTTAACACATAAACCCAGAGGAAATAACGTAATGGTAATTTTTTTTACACTTAGAAATGAGCCTGTGACCCAAATTCTTTGAAGACCTGCTTAGTGTACAGATGTGTAGTTCCTCAGATGAATGGGAAGAATGTTTAGGTTTATAGAGTACATTTTGGTTCCTAGAAGCACTGAGGACTTGTATCAGCCTCACAGTAATGAGGTACATGTCAGCCTGTAGGTTCATGTTGCTTTTCTGCTCTCATAAACAGCTGCCACTGATCCCTGTGGCAGCCCAGGCCAGCTCCAGCTGTGTTCTATACTGCAAAAGACAGGCAGTTTACTGGGACAGCTGCAGGGGCAAGGAATGAACCCAAGAAGCTAGATCTTTGTTTATGCAAGACAACTGCCAATTTCCATATATTAATGTTGGTTTTAATACTGCACAAGGATGTGCACTTCCTCCAAAATGTCAAAAATTTGTGTTACTGTCAGCTAATAAAAGGAAAAGAGGAAGCTGCTCCTGTTCCCTGGGGGAGAGACCAGCCAGGAACTGATCCCCCCAGGGCAGCTCAACACCCCTGGTACTCCCTGGCTAGGAGAAGGGAAGGCAGTGGGGTGGAATTCAGACTACCAGGAAGAACCACTGTGTTTTCTGGCCCAGTCAAGGTGTTTATCTTCAGCTTTAGTCCTGCCTTTCAGTGCCTTTAGTGCACGTCCTCAGGGCAGGCTGGACTGATGTGGGTTTTCTCTTCCCTCTTGCACCAACCCTCCTCATCTAAGTGGGGCAAGGGGCATTCACAGATGGGTTCTGCTTCCCAGCTTTGGATCAAACAGTGAAGATCCACAGATTTACAGCAACTGGTCCCAAGGACTGCACCTTTCTGAGTCTTCCACTACTCTGCTCCTCCCTGGAACCTTCAAGATCTGAGGGGCCCATAACGTCTCCACTACAATGGTTAAAAAACTGAAGGTGCTCTACAGGCAAAGCATTACTCATGTCACCCTACATGCAGAACAGCGAGTCAAGAGAGGGCAGGAAGTCACTGCTAGAAAAAAATCTCATTGCATATTCCCATGAGCAGAAGTAGGCAAAGGATTTCTGAAGTTCTATTTATTTTAGAAAATTTAGAAAATTAAATGCCCAACACTTGCAGAATGAAGGGACAGATGTAATGTAGGTCCACTTGGGAATTCAGTTTTAGAGAACATTTGGAGAACTCTATTCAGGTAAATGCTTTGAGAAATAGGAGTTGCATCATCAGCTTTATTACTTCAACATAATTTGTAATTTCTGGGTTTAAGACACCAATTTAAAGTTTTTCACCCATCTTAGAGCATAATCTTACCTTAAAGATGGTATATAAAGAATCTCAATTCCACCACATCTAGCAGTGAAGAGAAACACCAGCTCACAGTCAACCTACACCTTCACTTTTGTTTTTTGACAGCTTAAAATCTGAGTAATAAAAGGAGGCTATTTCAGTACTCCTGAAGTTTTTCATTAGAACTGCACACAGGACCATGAACACAAATCCAGACATCCTCACAATATCATAATCCATAATTCTCCATATGTAGACACAGATTATTCCTTCCACAGCAATTAAAATTGTTGTGGGCAAGCACAACTTCTATGTTCACAATGAACAAAACCATGTCCTGAAGCCAATATGAAAGGGGAGAAAAAAAGGTGCTTCAATGTTTTCTGAGTTGTTAATACATACTCTTGAATTTTCTTCAATTTCTCTGCCTGTTGCTGCAATAGTTTCAACCAACTCTGACACATCCAGATCCTCCGTGACCATACCGATGTAAACACAATTCTTCTGCCCTCCGAATTCCGGACCTGGGGGCACAGGAAGAGTCAGGTCTTGGTGGTGAACAAATGTGCAATCCTGCAATGGCTGTGGCACCTGTGCTCATGAATCTGGAAAGCCTCCCTCCAGTACCTAAGGGCAGGATCTGTGTGGGTACAAATTATGCAGGCCAACAAAGTTCAGCCCTGGGAGTTTTCAAAGACAGAAAACAACCTGAGCAAGAAAAACAGTGGATATTTTATACAGTCAAAGAGTTGTATTGTAAATACCAGTGTTGAATATGCTTTAAACTCCTTAACTTCTGCCATTTACAGATTATTTGGTTCCACAACCATAGGGCACTTAATTTTTGACAGCTGATCAGAAAAAGATCAGAGGTCTGAATACTGAATTAAAGCTGTTTCAACAATCATGTAGCACTGTGTAAATGTGAAAGAGTTGCTAATTATCACAAAAATCACCCAAAGACTTTAAGTGAGCCACAGAGAGCAGTGAAACCATCAGTGCCAGTGGATTTGCAATGAGATCTGCTTTCCACTGGATCCAGCATTACTTGAGAAGGCTCAGTTTACACAGAGGAATCCTGCAGCTTTTATTCTTTCTGACAAGGAAACCCTTCTTGGTCTAGTTGCCCATACATCAGTTTTCACAAGGATTTCTGAGAACAGTGCACCTTGCTCACCTAGTGAACACCCCCCAGCTGAAACAAGGGGGAGGAGGAAACAGTAACAGGTGTTCCTTCTGCAGCAACCACATAGGCAGCAGCTCATTCTGCATTATAATGACCTATCAAATCATTCTAACACAGCTAGGAGATTGACTATTAGCTTGAACAGAAGTTCTTTAAATACTGCAGTTACCCAAAGAAAAAGTGAGATCCGACTCCAGTTCATTTAACTTTTTCAGAAGTTCTGTATTGATTTTTTCTAGTTCTTTTTCTTGTTTGTCATCATTCTTCCCATCACAGTGATAGTTGTACCTTCAAACCAAGCCAAGAGATAGTAATTTCACTTTATGGTACATACAGAAGCACCTACATATTTAGCATGTTTCTACAAATTCCTGTATTTTACAAACAAAAAATCTCAGAACACTGGAGCTCCTACAAGCAAGTTTATGGGCATTTGGCATCAGGGATTTTGGAGTGGGCCGAGCTTGCTGCTGCAAACTCAACACAATCCATTTCTAGTTGCTGTATTGATTATACCTGAACTATTTTGACTACACAGAATCCTTCCCAGAGAATTGCATCGAAGGATCAGAACACAGACTTGGAGGGTTTTTTGAAGTCCATTCAGTGTATCAGTGAGTGCCATTACAGATAAAAATATAACTTATGCTTGGCTAAAGACAGTGGGATGCACTTGCTCATTACATATCCCTCCCTACACACACTGCCTTCCAATGTTACAACTGGTGCCCAAAACAGCTCTTCAGCTTTTCTTAAAGAAATAATCAAAGAAAACAACTTTATAAGGGCAATTTTCTAAAAAGCACTCAAAAGCGTCCACTGGGTGCAAAGCCAGATAACAATCAGCAAATGAAACATCCAAATCACCACTGAAGAGACCATATATTCCTGTCTGCTCAAGCAGAGTCTTTGCAAATACTGAATGAAGAAAATAATTTACCTCACAACACCTAACCCTGGCCAGCCAAGATCTTCAATATACAACAGGCCAACTGTTCTTCTCACTTCTTGCTCAAATTCCTCTCTCAGCTGCAGTGTGCTTGTCAACACTGGTATCTTCATTTTTAAGCAGTCTACCAACTGATCAATGTCTTGTATTTCAGTTCCTAAAACTACAGAGCAGAAGTGTTAGTGTGTGGTAAGTGTGATGAATGTGACACAGATGTCTGAATTAAGTAATCTGTAGAGGAGCCGCTCTGCAAGTTAATGACAAATATAATTTACAAATAGTGGTAAATATCTTGGTCTACGTAAGTAGGTTTTTGGTTCAGTTATCTATGTACTGATACATCAAAATGAAAGGAAGTATTTCCAAAAAAATATAATAAAAAGGATTTTCTCATGTTGCAAACTAATAAGGATATGTTGCAATACCCTTTTATATTACATCAGTAGCTAGCATTACAAAAACCCACAAACATCCTCTTCCCGCAGCCCAGCTGGTCATGAATTAGCTTCCATGCTGGTTTAAAACAAAACACCACAGCAACACCAAGTAATTTTATTCTAAAATCTACTGTTCTGTGTACACCAGGACCCTCTCATGTGAATTTCAGCTGTTCTACAGCCTAAGCCCCTCACCCCACACAAGGCAAAAGGAGACACCGAACCCCCTGAGCCCTGCACACTGCTCTGTGCATCTGCAGAGTCTGAACTAAAACACTGCTAGCTTAAACAGGAAATTTAAGACACTTTCCAAAGTAGATTTTTTTTATAAACCCTCCTCCACCAGTAATTATAGAAAACCCTAGAGGCCTACTAAATAATAATTTGAGGTAAGTAGCTGTATTTTGAACACAAGCACCATTGCAGCGCTGAAACACCAGTGTAGAAAGGTCAGGCATCTGGTGTTAAGCAGCTGAGAGAAGGAATTTAACTGCTTTTCCTAATGAGTTTAAAAAGAAACCAGGAAGTCTTTCTGTGCAGAGGTAATGAGGCAATGTCACCCACAACAGCAGGGCTCCCACTAATGCACCCATTGCTGAGGTGCAGCAGAATGATAAATCTGAGGTGGTTTTGGTTTCTTTTTAAGAAAATCCTCCCCACAGGAGAATATTCTGAGGAGCTTCTTAAGCACACCTGCTTTTACCCCATGAGATTGTTGTACCATTCCATAGCAAAGCCCAGCTTGTATGAGGGGCTGACTAGAGTGAATGTTACCTGCAGAAGTCATCAGGGGGCTGAAGCGCACGCAGGTGCCTTCATCCTCCAGCTCTACCACGTCGACTCCACTGGCAGGAACCAGCTGTGCCAGCTGCTCTCCCAGCTGCAGGGACAAGGCACAGTTAGGGAACTGGACAGAGCATGGCTCCTGTAGGCCCTGCCTCAGGCTCTGCCACAGCTCAGGGAACAACATGTACACAGTTTTCTCTCAAAATCAGTTCTTGCACCAAAATACCTCGTCCTGTGGGTGAGACAACTGAGTTTGACAGCTGCTTAAAATCATGAAAATTCAGGGTAAGCTGCAAGTGTTATGAGTCAGAATTTTCTGCAAATTTGCCACTGCCATTAGTTGTGCCATGATTACTGCACAGTGGTTCCAAACCAGCCATGTGCTCAGCTCTGCCAGCACAGGTTTCTAGGATTAACTCAAGAGCTGGAAATGGCAGCTGTCTGTTCAAGAATACAGTGACATTGGCAATAGAACATTTGGCTGATTTAAAAGAATTCCAGTTTTCACATATTCCCACAAGACCAGGGGAAAAACCAACAGCTTAAGATTCAGGAATGATTTCAGTAGTAGTCATGTGTAAAATGATCAGAAATGAGAAAGCAACTTTGCTTCAGAGCAAATTAATCTTCTAAATAGCTGTAAGTTTTGCAAAGAAAATTGGATCAAGAATATTTTTCAAATTAGTCTAACAAAGGGTTTATAGGTCCTGATGACCCCCTGAACCATTCCACTGTCACTTCTCTTTCCCTAAAGAGAAAAGCATCCATTCTTACCCACTGATTGAAGGTGTCATAAATGTGCCTTTCATTGCTTATTACGGGGTGCTGAATAGTTGAGGTCTGTGGAGCATGTGAGGTCTGATCTGAATCCAAAGACACAAGAATCATAGAAGTGAATTTTTATTTATTTAATTAAACAAAAGGCAACTTTTAGATAAAAGACAATTACATTTCCTAGATAATATAACACATCTACACCATGTACTGGGCCTGGAGAAGACGAACATGGATGTTTTTGTAAAGGTATGTTGAACATGATAAATACTAGAAGTAAAATAGAGTTGAATGGAATAAGCTTTAAAAAAAAAAAAAAACCACAACAAAACCAGTGAGTTTTAAGGTTAAAATGCCCCAATAGAAATACAACCAGTGTTTTCACAAAGCAAAATTCTGTCACAGTAGGCTGCAATATTTAATACCTGTGACAGCATTTCCAGAGCTGTTTCTAATGTGTTCTGCTGCTTTTAAAATTATTGCAACAGTAACCATAATCAGTAAACCGCAGTAAGGTGGTGCTTGCCGCTAGCTACAAAATGTTTGAGAGGAACAGAAAACCTAAACAAACCAAAATCTCTCCCCAGTGGTACACTCAAACCCAGCCTGCAGCTTGTAAGAGACTTCCATCATCTGCTCTCAAAATCAAAATCATATGCAAATCTTCTCACTCAAGAAGGCAGAAAATTACTTGTTATGAAAATTTAAAACACTGCAGTCTGTTCAAAAAAAGAAGCTATCACGTGTATGATTTGTCACAGACTATGACCAGCATTCACCCCCTTTTTAAAAGCACGTTACATGAATGAACTGCACTATATCACATTTATCCCAAATTCATTTGGTGAATTAGTAGTTTAAAATACTGTATAGAGAGGGGTTTTTTTCTTGTTGTTTGGTTTTAAATAAATCACATACCTCTATTTGAATATTCCTGGAAAAACTTGAAAACCACCACTGGTGAACTAAGTTCATCTTCAACCTTCAAAAGAAAACAAAAAATTTCCCCTTTTTTCAAAGACTTAACACCATGAATAATTCCTCACACTGCTGAGCAAAGCTTGAGCTCTCTTGGAAATCACCCCAGAATCCCTGGGAAACATCAAGAAAGTTCCAGCAGGAAAAATAAGATTATAATTGACCCTGCTTTGGATCAGTTTGGAGAACCAGACTGGGCTACTTCTGGAGACAGTCTGAAGCTACATTCACAATCCTAAAAATGCAGGATTTATTTACGTAGAAGGGTAAGTGATACGGTAACTTGAACTCCCAAGGCCATTAATACTCTACAGCTTACTCAGTAAACTAACTACATTTTCTATACATCAAATATCAGTTAAAATTCAGTGCTGGGGGTCAGTGAGTAAAATCACCAAACCCTGTTGGACAGGACATCTCACAGAAACGGAATTTGGAATGAATACATTAGCTGTAATTTCTAAACCTATTTCTGGTGTAAAAACTTCAGCTGGGATAATTTTTGTGTACAATTTCACAGGGTTTACAATATGATCTCAACAGCAGAGTAAGATGCAGCCAGAATATATTAGAGACATTTATGGAAACTGGTTTCATAGATGTATTACTGAGCAAATCCATGTTCTAAATGCAATTAAATCAAGCTCTGAACACAACTTCTGGATGCTCTTCTGCACTCCCCTGGGTGCATGAGTAGAGCATAACAGAACAAACACATTTCAGAGGTCATATACACCCAAGCTGTAAGATTTCACTGAACACCAGAACTCAATTAAAAAGATCCCAAGCATCTTCAAAACAATGACTATGATTTAAGTAATATTTTTAAATAATTCGTTCTAGTCAAAGTTATTCTTATCATTTAACAGGCAGAAACTAAGATATACAGAAAATATTAGAGGTAGACTGTACCGAGGTTTTAATGAAATCCAGGTTCTTCAAGTTTTCCAGCAGCCTTTGACTCTAGAAGACCAGAGCAGGAAAACAAATGGAGGAGAGAAATACACAGTTTTAGAAGTGGACAATTATTCTGAAAAACATGAAACAGTCACTACCATAGTCTCTATTTTTGAGCTAAGATCAATCTCAGATGCCACAAAATCTTAATGACTAATGATACTGACACTCTTTTAGGTCTTTCATGCCAGTAGCTTCTGTACCTTTAAGAAATAATACTTTGCATATAAGCATTGCATTTTGTAACTAACACATTATATTGGACCTAACTTTTACTAAAGTAAGGATTCCAAACATAGTGCACTTGTACCTCAAGAAGTGTTTTGAAGTCCTTTTTACTAAAAGTAATTTACTTAAATCAATACGATGACAAGTAGAATAGGAAAATAAAGTCTCTGAAGAGCTGTCAAAAAAAAAATAGTTAAGAGAAGTGACAAAAAAGGAAGTGATTATGTTACTTCACTGTCTAGGAAGAACAAAGACTTTTTTTTTTTCTCATTTATTAAAAAATACATACAATCCAATAGTAAAACCACATCCCTCCCTCAAACACTTCCCCGTGCTTTCATCCTGTGTGTAACAATATGAACCAATGTTATACTGCCAACAACTGCAGTATTTTAGTTGAGTCTTCTACAGCACATCACAATAACCAGAAAGATCTGTCAAGAGCTGTCCTAAATCACTGCTGAGCTGTTGCTCACCAGTTGTGAGGCATGTTTTATCCTCTCCACAATGCCATCATGGCCCAGGTACTGCAAGGAGAGCCACAGGGGCAGGGCACGGAGCTTCTCCACGGGCTGGCTCGACGTTAGCCCCGCTGCCAAGGACTGAGGAGGAAAACAAACAAACCACTGTTAACTTCTCCTGAATGCTGCCACTTTTGCCAGCTTTGGAAATTATACTTTAGATGCTTATGAAGAACATGGCAGCACACTGTGATCAGAATCAAAATTCCAGAATCCTGAGAATGGTGAGTGGGAAGCTGAACATACCAAGGATGGATCCTCATGTCTGTAGAGTGTCACTGCAGGCACTGCTGGGAGCCCCAGCCAGGAACCCAGAGTCAGAGTCATGCTGTCACATTTTGTAGCAGCCTGAATTTTATTATGATAAGCAGAATATAAGCCATATATATTTTGATTAACCTTACACAAGCACATTATTAAGTTTTCAGATACAGTGAAACATACCAGTACAGAAGAGGAGACATAACCCAAAGCCAAAGTTGCCAGATTCACACTGGAAAATAAGAAGAGGGTTTAGCACATATTAAATATGCATTAAGAGACAGCATTTTAATCTGCAGTTTAAATATTTCATATGGATGTATAAAGGGAGGTAATTTTTTGTTCCTATATTTTTCATTAACAATGCAGGAGATGTTGCTACTTGTTATTCTGAGATTGAAAACCCAAAAGTAAAAATCTATTTTGATCTAAAAATTTTCAATCCAACCTTTGGTGAAATCATCACCCAAGGTCCTACCCATAATTTAGCATCAATTTAGTATCAGAAATAAGTAGTATGCAAATATAGTTATTCTGCAAAACATGAGGAGAAACGAGTCTCTATTTCAGGCTGAAAAAATATACTCTTAGAGCATTGGAGTCTTCATTGACATGGTCCAAGTTCTTTCAATTTCTTTTTCTCTTGGTTTAATCTCCCTCCCAGTCCTGCTGTACACTGCTCTTGCTGCAGCCTTTTTGACAACCTACACTGAAGTGTCATTCATTCTCCCTTCTCATTCCCAATAACCACTCTATAATGTCCTCCCTTACTTAGGTCCTTTTAGGCCTCCCTGGCCTAGAAGGTCTTTTTATTCATATTTCGAGCTCTTCAAAGCAAGGGCAGATAAGATTACCATCTGAATAAAAGTAATCACTAATCTGTGCTGAAATTACCTCTCCAATTAATTCTTCCTGTGTATGTAAATCAATTTCTATCTCACAATAACAAAATTATAGCCATATTAAATGCTTACTATGACAAAACTAAAGTTGGCCCTGTTGCTCTCTGTGAGCTGTCAAATTAGATGGTGTCTATTAGTCAGACTTTTTAATGAGTGCAGTTATAGAGAAATAAGTCTCAAGTTTCATACCCCTCTACATGAAGCCACATCTTGTACTGCTCACAGAGCTCCTTCAGCCGGCCCAGCTTGTCCGTATGCCCAGCACCTGGAGTCCCTGGGTGGAACAGGAAAAAGGCAGTGACAAAGGATCAGCCTGCAAACCAAGGCTCTACAAAATGAGCCTCTTGTACTGATTAACATCTCAGATAATTTTCCAGGTCCCAAGCAAGTAACAGCCACCTCTGTCATTTGTACTTAAAGCAAATTTTGTACATGTGTTTAATTAACTAGAAGAAAAATGTAATTTTCCAAGCTAAAGTTGATGGCATATCCATCAAAAAATTCTGAAGTGTTAATGTGAAACTGATTTTTAACAGGAGATGTGCACTCATTAAAATAAGTTATAGTCATATTAATATATCAACTGACATAAGCAGAACTGTAACAGTACAATCCAAATTTAAATCAGTTAAATAAAATCCCCTCTGGACAGGTAACTATTGTGTGGCCATTTAAGATATTTCCTGATATTTCTTGATATGGAACCACTGAGCTATTTAGGAAAATATTTTTTTTTAAATAGTATTCATGAAATAGCATGGGGGTTTTTGTGATTGTTTACCCACAGCACTTACCAGCATTGGCTACAAGCAACAAAGGCAGTTTTCCAGACTCAACATCATCTTTAATCACTCTGTCCAACAAAGCAACGTCCTGGTATCAGTAAGAAAACAATATGTTTGTCAAACACGGAATTGTTTCTGCTGAACTGTGAAAATGCATTAAGATTGAAAATGAACAGCATTCTGAAGTTCTGAAAGGAAACACTCTCAGTGGCTTTGTTTGTGGCTTGCAGTTTCTTCTCAAAGACAAAATAATCTGAAGGCCAAATAAAGCATTTGTGAAAAATAAAACACAAATATATCACATAATTGGTGACAGCCCTCCAACTACTCCTATTCTAGAAATCTTGCACTAAAAAGTACTTTACTTAAAAGCCATTAAAATATTTTGCAAATGACATGATCAAGATACAAGCTGCTTTTAGAAAATTTCCATCTGTGATTTGTGCAGCTTTAACACAAAAGACTTAAGAGGTTGAAAAAGTAAATATATTAACAGCTTTTCCTAACAACATACTTGATATTCATTTAATGAGGCTTAAAAACTAACCAACCAAAACACAGAAAGAGAAGACAAACTTACCATTTGGTGCTGAGATCCAAACATAGTGTTACAGGGCACACGGCACATGCAGGAAAGGGGCAACCCTAACTGCAATAGAGATGATGGAATTTCAACTGAGAAATACTCATTTCATGTGTTCACAGAAATACAGAGTGAGTGACACAAAAAACAGTATGTCAATAGAAACCTTAATATTACATTATAAACTAAGTTTTCTGCTAAAACTTATAATCAAATTAATAAAGGAAAAGCACAAGACAAATTGTGTATGTTTGGGCTCAGGTCTATTTCACATGACCAACAGCTTACGTAAAGCACAATGCAATCTAGAAACAATCATGCATTTTTAAAGAAGTTAGCATGCAGGATCCTTTCTCTGGAAATATTCAGAAAATGTCTCTTCCTCCCACTGTATCACCACTGCAAAACACAGTCTGTAGATAAGAACTCAAAGTATTTTTCCCAGACAAATGGTTTTATTTTAAATGTGTGGTCCACTACAGCTGAGGTTACGCCCAGTAAGGACTCTGCTTCCTTTGCTGTTATTTCCACCATGAGGAAAAGGTAAGTTGTCAAAATCACCAAAGCTATGCAGGCAACATGAAGCTAGGCAGGTTCCAGTTGCAGCTAAAACCCCCCCGACTGACTTTACCTGGTTGCACAGAGCTTGGCCCAGGCCTGTCCTGGCTGCAGAACTAATGTATATGACAGGCTGCTTAACGTAGAGCACATTAAATCCCTCGAGTGTATAATCTTCATAGCGGGTGTGAATCACAAGTCGACAGATTTTTAAGAGACCTTCACGATCATCTTCATGATAATAGGCTGATCCATTTTCATACCTGCAAGAAAAGCCAAGTAAATATGATCAATAAAACCAACAGTCAGTTTAGGGACTAAAATAACACTGAGCAGCAAAAGAGCTTGCCAGAGGGCGGAGAAGATAATAAAAATCCCTTCTATTTTACCAGGTTAAAGTAGATTAAAAGAAAACTTCCATGAGACAGGCTGAGATTAACAATGAGAGAAGCCTAGTATGTATTCTCATTTAGACTCAGAGTAAGAAAGAAAAAACATATGGGCTCCTTTAAGATTGCCTTTAGAGAGCTCAAAACCTTGCTTACTGAGAGTGGAGCATGGGAGGAAGCACACAAAAGGCTTCATTCTGGTTTTAACATAGATGTAAATTCTGGACTGCTAATTTTAAAGATAATGCAACCTGACATTCTTTAGGCTAGGTTAAGGTTGTGTTTCAGAGCTTCCAAGTATTTCTGAGTTTGTGGCACAGTGGTTTCTTTGTTGACATCCAGTCCCATCTGTTTTTAAACATTATCACTACCTTGTCACACAAGTTATTCCCAGGGACTCACCTGAAAAGTCTGCAGAGCCAGAGAGTAGTGTCAGAAAGGATCCTTGTTGTAAGTTTTCTCAGTCTTTCCCTGTCCAGCACAGATATGTAAGCAGCCAAACTATGTCCCAGTAGAGCCATGTGACCCTGTTCACCAACGTTTTGAAGCCTGCAAGCCAGAACAGAGGAACAGCCAACCAAATACAAGTCATGGACATTACAAGTAATATAGGGTTTTTAATGTAGAGTGGCAGAATTGGTTGACACACAATTAAAATATTTAGCAGGGAGAAGTGCATTGTATCACAGCCACCCTCCTGCCATTGTGAATGACACACTAAGCTGCCAGTGCAGACACGAGCACTTCTCTTTGCCCAGCTGCTCAAAGGAACAGCTCCTGCTGTTGAACCAGCCAACACAAGCACTTTATCTGCTTTGGGACTTGAAAGTGCATTAAACTCTCCTATGCACAGAAAACTCAGGACACTTACTATTCTTAGAGGCACAGCTTTTCTTTGATGGGGCTTTTTGTTTGTTGGTTGGTTTTTTATTTGTTGGTTTTGTTTGGGGTTTTTTTTTAATCTTGAACACGTTTTTTGAATGTTAGTTTTCAATAATCTTCTGCAGATCAGTTAGTACTATTTCCATTTTGCAGAAAAATGGAAACAAATTTTATTTCCTTTAATTTTAAAGTCTACAGAGATAAAAGATAAAAAATATATTGTATCAAAGCTTTAAGACTTTCTGACTTAAAACAACTTTCAGAAAGTGGAAAAAATGAGCTGTCACATCAGAAACAATTCTCTTGTATACCTCAATTTAGTAATTAGTAATGAAAGCTTTGTAATTTTAAGAAAGCCAAGCCTCGCATTATTCTGCTTCACTGTAAGTGCCTTTAAAAAGTTACCTGGTTGCACAGCATTTTACACTTTAAAATATATAATATATATACTTATGTATATAAGTATAAATACTAAATACTATAGAGAGAAATTATATATACTGAAACATACATAGAACTTAAAATTAAGTAAGTTCTAGAATGATCAGAATATAACAAAATCAGATGTCTTCCAAATACACTACCTGATATTTGCCTTACCTGTAGGACTGTGAAGTTTCCTCTTCCTCTTCTCCATGCATTAGGTTCTGAACTAACTGAAGTATGCTCACCATATCCTGACCACTGGGAGGGGAAACAAAACCACATTAAAAAGACACAAACAGGTAAATACCGGCATCTAAAAGAAGCCATCTGGGACACTGCACTTTTACTGAATGCTGAGTACAGCAACAAAAATTGTTCCTTGGTCTCAGAAAAACTGATACCGAAGATGAGGATGCTGAATCACCTCAAAACCTTACTTGTTTATAGTAGGAGACTCAGAAAAACAAATCTACTAATATCTGAAAATTTGGTCTGAAAAGCCGGACTTGCCAACATTGAATTCTTACTGCTACACAGCCAACTAAGGTAGGAGCTAAGGATCCACATTTTGCTTCAAATGAACCAGCTTCAGCTTATAACTCAGCACATCTCTTAAACAATTCCCTACAAATCTCAGTTTCTGGCAGACACAAGCTACATTAGACTTGTGACATGAGACAACATGGTAAAACTGGAAAAGATCCACAACACCTCAACTTTTATAATTCCAACTACAATTTACAGTAGTGTAGGAACTTACATTGACAGTTGAAACTGCTTTTTATTCATAGAAAAGATAATTCAGTGTCTCCACTCAAAAACAGGGTTAGTTCCTGCACAGCAGAGACTTAAATAGTTTTGGAGGACCATGTCCTACAGAGGACGCAACTAATTTAAATCTTAGTTTTCAGGTACAATGGTCTTACCTGCCTGATGCACAAGAGCTCTGTTTAATTTCTAAAAATAGATGTGTTGAAAAGGTGGGAGGTTTCTGGGTTTGGGGTTTTTTTTGTTTCTTTACTGTTTTCTACCTTATCAGTCTCAGTCTTTTTTTTTTTTTTAATCTGGGTACTTTTTTCCAACAGAAATTCGTTTACTTCGAGTCTCAATCACTGCTGTAGGCAACAACACTTCATCAGATTTCATGAATTCAAAATTGCAGTCACCAAGGACAAGTAATCTTTTTTCCCTTTTCTATATGACAATGAAAATACTTGTTATTACTTTTTTTCCCCTATGTGACTATGGGAAAAAGTTTATTATGATGTCTGAAAAATGTTAATATTTCCATTAATACAAGTTGCTTGGAAGACAAACATGCTATGTGCAGTTTAAAATTTTGAAAAGAGCATTATCTAGAAACTGTTGCTGCCTACCTGCCTTGGAGAGGTCCAGGAATATCCTTCCGTGCATATTTCTTTTCATTTTCCTCCTCTGCTTTCCTAAGACACATAAACTCTGTATTTAGTTTGTGTTCTGTAACATCAAACTTTGACTTGCAGAAATACATATTGACATGTATCTATTTCACTAATAGGTTTAGGAATAAACCAGAAAAGACCAACACAAAAGTTTAATTCAGACTGAATTAAAAAGTTTCCAAGTTGCTTGGGTTTTTCAGTTCTTTAAGGGAAAGCTTAGAGAAGACTCTCATATATACAGGAATTAAAAATTACTTGCACTGCAATACTAAAAAGAAAAATCCTAACTTTGAAAAACAAACTTGTTGGACTTGTTTTGAGTGTTACAGAGCATGCATAAAAATGTATATATTTACTTTAAGAACCCCATTATTTGAGAAATAAAGCTGATTTGTATAGGTGTAAGCTTCAGAATGACAATATAACTTTAAACTACCAGGAAAATGAGGGTTTTTTTCGGCTTAATGCCAGTGACACAAATAATCCTCCCCTCAGCACAAACAGCTTGTTTTTTATTGTATCCTTTGCACACACCTCTGATTGTCTTCCAGCATCTTCATTGCTTCATTCAGATTCTTCCCCATTTCTGCTAGAGTAGGGTCCACCATCTTTTAAGAAAAAGACAGCAACTTTCAAGAAAAGATCAAAAACCATTTCTCTTACTACTGTCTCTACAATCTAATAAATCCTAGAGGAAACTAAAAAGTAAACATTTTGCACCTAGAAACACAAGAAAGTATCCTTTGAGCTGCCCTAGACAAGAGAAATAAAATGGTACCATTCCCTGCCATTTCCCCAGTACACTTTTACAACAGTAGTTTTCAAATTAGATAAGAAAACACCTAACACAAATCTATTTGTAAATCTATTTTTTCCTATTTCTGGTGTCTTTAAACCCCTCTTTAATTTTAACTTATTGGAGAAATTCCCTTTCTGTAGACAAAAGAGTAAAGCTGACCTGTGGCAGCCAGCTAAGACATGCAGCAATTATCCTCCAGTAGCTGCAGCTCTCCAGCTGCAGAGAACAGGCCTCAAATCCTGATCTCACTGCTGTAACCACAGATATTACCAGGATGGAAGTGTTTAAAAACCATGGAGCTTATTTGCCCTGAACCAATGACACTCAAACTGCTCTGGCTTTGAAGAAGTGTCTTTCATAAACTTTAACCCAAGAGGCCTGACAGAAGTTTGTGACACAAGACACCTGGACAGGAATATTTTTCATTTAAGGATTAGATGCTGTTTGAAGTTTCCAGAGAATGTGGAAGGTGTCATCTGGCACGGCCTGATTTATCTATATTTGAAAAATAAATATATACACCAACATGATGGTAGAAGGCAACACCACTGCTAAGCTCCATCACATCAGACAGCAAAAACACCTGAGATACTCAGGTGACCCCATTACAGAGTTTCTTCTCCCTATGTCTACACAAATTCAACACCAAGCCATCACCCACATACCAAAGACTCTGGTGGTTATCCCTGCAGGCTGCTGCTAAGGTTGGGGGGAACAGGAGGAGGGACACAGGTTGTTTAAAGAAAAAGTCCCACAGGCAAATGCATTCACTCAGGCAGATGCAGATACAAAAGCAAATTTAATCACGGGAGGTAGTGGGATTCATTTACATGAGGATTTTACACTATTTTCATCTGGAGGACTGGTCAAGAAAGGAAAAAACAAATTAAGTTGAGAGTTACCATATGTTCAAAGACTGTTTTTAACCAAATATTTTAACTCACATTATAGCAAGTGGTAGGTGGCTGAAAGAATCAGTAATCAGGCATGGGAACAGTGATCAGACCAAGACTGACAATTCTCTATTCTGTGGCTTTGGAAGTGGCCAGTAACAAATGTTTGGGGGAAGAACAAAAGAACAGAGCAAGTTCCGAGTAATGTTTTCCCATCAGAACTCACAGCATTCAACAATACACTGACTTGGTTTTTACAAGTTTTTACACTGACTTGTACAACATCGACTGGGTATGAGGGCCACAGCTTGATTAAGCACTGAGTGACAAAGCAATGCAAATACAGAAAGTTCAAGACCTCATCACAGAGATTAAAAAAACCCAACACACACTGCAAGCATTCAATACTCAGAAGAAAACAGATATAACTAAAGAAAAAATATAAATTTGATCTTGGGCAATATGTCCACACACTTCAAGTGGTTTCCAGAGTTGCACCATGTCAAAGAAACTCTAGAAAGAAGTTTGAAAAAAAAAAAAATCAGTTTTGCTCCTGCAAGCCCTTAAGAGAGTAAATGACTGGACTAATCTACTGATTGTGACTATCTCACATAATGTAATTCAGGCTGCCATAAAACATCATCACTGGCTGGAAGGCAGTTACTTGTTTGAACCTTCCTCAGCATCACATGCAAATATTCAAACAGATGTGTTGTAGATGAGGACTTGAGATGTAGAGGCATTAAAGAAAGGGCTCTGAGCTGTTGTTGTTTGCTACTAACAAAATTCACCTGCTGAAATGACATCAGATGTTAAAAACTGCACATCCCTACCTTGTGACTCATTCTGTCTCACTTACTAGTAATTACACACACATGAAAACCTTCTGCCAATAAGCTGGCAGAATAGCTACACAAAATATAGCTTCAAAACTCCTAAGTTACACTAAACTCCAAAAACCGCTATGAAATCCACAAAGTCTTTGAATTCTGATATGGGCTCAATTGGAAAATTAATCCCTTCTCGTTTTTTCCAGTTGCTAAGTGGATATGCAGCAACTTATTTTCTCCTCTGAATTATGGAAGGAGAAAAAGCCCACCTCTAACTGCTTCATGCTGAACTTTATATATGCTCCTCCTCTGCTCACATTAGTAAGGACATGGAGGTGGGAAGCAGGAGACTATCTGCTTATTTTAAGCAGCAAGAAAAACAGGTGTGGCAAAGTTGCAGCAACAAACCATTTAGTTAAGAAAGGTTTCTGAACACGTTTTAATAACAAGAGCAGTACTAAACAGAGTACTTTTTTCATGGTCTTGAATTGTTTTTGAAAACGACCAAGGGAGGAGTTCTTCAACACTCCCTCCTGAACCACAGGACAACATATGTGTTTAGGAGGTTAAAGTGAAGTTTCTGCACTCAATCCTTTTTCTGGATCACAGGCAGCCTTTGACCAGGGGAGTTACAGGACATACAAATCCTTCCAAGCTCTAAGAAAGCACAAGCCATGGCTTTTTCCTTCTAGGTGTCCATTCAGCATCCCAACATGTCCTGCCTCCTTCAGCCCCTCCAAGACTCTGACATACCTCAGCCTGCTTTGTCTTTTATCATTAATTGCCTTCAAAATGTGTTAATCCAACTCCCTAAAGTTATCCTGCAATAGCTTTGATTAGTAGTCACTTCCCTATTCTGTAATTAATCTGTTACTATTTTATTAAGCACTTTGAACCGTGAACTGTTTATGACTTTATAGGCAGGATGTCACACCTTGGAGTCACTTGGCAACTGGGGAGAGGATAAGGAGCCATTTTCCAACTGTGATAAGGCTGAACATTAATTGCAAATTCAAAAGGGAGAACGTTGCTTCATATAGCAATGTTTTACAGTATTGATTTTGCATGTCTGTAGGCAGTACTCCTAATGAAATAAAGGGATGAATTTTAAGCAGTTTATGTAAACTAATGTTGTGCAAAGCAACTCACAGGTGTAGCTCTTCCCCTATTTAATGGGAGCTCATTTCCCCACTATATTATTATAACTGCCTGAAAATAAAGTTTTATCATCTAAACCCAAAACCTCTTCTCAACAGTAAATTAATCTCAAACAGTATCAGTATTCTTCAGCCAAAAGAATAGTGTGTTTATTCTTCAGGGTAAGAAGAGTTTAAGATAACAAAAAAAAAAAGCAGACATTTCATGACTGTTCGGCTTGAATAAAAATGGCACTGTGTCATCACAAGGCTTCTGCTTATAGGTATTTACTCTTTTAATCTTTATTATTCCCCTAATAGCCACCATATTTATTGTTTCTTATGATGAACTAGTCAAGCAAGAACTTAGTCGGTACTACACTTGCACTGTACTAATGCACCTTCTTTAAATAACCATGCATCATACTATTGCTCTCTTTCAGTCCAGTTCATAGACAGCACACTCCAAGCTATTCCAGTAAAGTTTTACTTAAATAACTAAAACTTTTCATAACGAGCAGGAGTCACTTCTGCCAACATAAGTAAAGAACCTAAGCTTTTAAACGGTAACAAATACTCTGTAACAGTATATTGTTCATGAAGTTTGTAATATATCAAATTTTTTGCCACTAACCCATTAGCCACGTCAGAAGGATATTTCCTGAATTTCCCAGTCATCTTACTGGAGCACATCCCATGCAAATTTCTCTGGACCATCCCAAAGATCACATAAAACCGAGCATGCTGCATATAGTAAATGACGCAAGGAGAGGCGTGTGCATTCAAAGCCCTAAGCACACAAAGTACTCGTTATTCCGGAGGCACACTGTCCCCACAGCAACGGAGCTCCGGGAGGGGCAGGACCCTCGGGCAGGTGCCGGCTCCAGCACAGGTTTGGAGCAGCCAGTGCCGAGTGAGACCGACTCACTGTGACACAGGAAAACAGGCTCTGTCCGGCACTCACGGCATTACAGAGCCAGGATTTGCTTTGGACAGTGCAGTGGGCACAAACGCCCGGGACAGCAAGGCACAGGACAGCGAACGCTTCCATTTCAAATTAGAAAAATTGGTAAAATAATAATTTATTTAGCAACACTTCCTCTCCTGTATTGCTGAAGGCTAACACTCGCAGGAAATAAGCACCATCTTTTTCTTTTTAGCAAAACAAAAAACCCGCTCCTAAAGCATTTCCTTGTAGTTATCTCGCCTAGTTCCAGATCCGGGACACGGATGCCGGTCACACCGGCGGCTGCGGGGGCCGAGGGGGACACGCCTGGAGGATCCACTGGTGCCCCAAAGCTCCGGGAGGCAAAGCCGCCACAACCCTGAGGGCAGCGCCGCA
>VXAC01006005.1:194029-271751 GCA_013399225.1 Rhipidura dahli
GCCGGCTGGTGGAACAGTCCCGGCGAGACGTCGGGTGGCCGCTGCACAGACACCGGCGCGTGCGCAGGGAGCGCGGCCCGCGCGGCCCTGGGCGGCATTGTGGAGCGGAGCTGTGAGGGGAGAGCCGTGCGCGGGTTCGAGTACCCGCGGCAGCGGGTCGTGGCAAGCCGGCCCCCGGGAGGGCTCTGCGTGCCTCCAGCCTTCGCGGATCTCCTGGTTGTCACCCCGCTGTCGTCTACGGGGGCATCAAAGCCTTTCCTACTCGCACGGGTCCCGCGCCGGAACGCTTCACAACCTTGGCGGAGAGCACGCACCTGCCCGCGGGTTCCCGTCCGACAAGCAGTCCCCGGAGACCCAAACCTGGGCTTTTTCTGAGCTGTATTTCTGTTCTTCCAGCCGCAGTTACTTTTCCGTACATATCCCTCTTCTTATTAGTGCCGTATTTTATAGCACCCCGTGCAGATGGCGTTGCTTTGCGCAGGGATGTGTTGCGATGAGGAGCGGGAAAGGGCAGCCCCTGGGCCCTGGCACAGTGTGTCCGCCAAGCACTGGACAGCGCGCTCTACACTCTTGTTAAAATTTACTTAAATCCACAAGCCTGTAACACATGCCTATTTGTAGTTGTTCATGGAAGAATTCATAATAGTTTCAAAGGCATTAATCCAGGTCACAGAGCGAACTACCACCTCCTGCCTGGAGATGGTTCCCTCAGTCAAGACTGAACCCATTGCCAGGAGAAAGGGGAAGCTCCCGGCTGCGCTCCCACACGAGCCACCCTCGGTGTGACCTCACTACGTGGGCTTCGAGTCCGCTTTGTGGTTCTGCGTGTACAAAGCTGTGTACACGAGTCTCTTCAATAACGTCACATCACTTCTGGCTTTCTCCTCAAGTTGTCTCAGCAGCAGAGGCCAAGCAGAGGAACCCCACGGGCCGCTGCTGCTCAGTAGGTGTGCATCGGCCCTGCTCAGTCTGGAAAAAAAAGGGCAAAATTGAAAAGAAAAAGCCGTAACCTACTCATGGAAGCAGGCAAGAAAGAGATAATTTTAAAAAACATAATAAGGAAACAGTGCCTAGTTTTCACTTGTCTCTCAAGAGCTGCAGCACTAATGCACAGTGACCCCATAGTGCTACTCAGACCAAACCCCTGGCGACACAGTCACCGACACCTTCGGGGTGAATGCTCAGGCTATAGAGGCGAGCCCACTGACGCCCAGCTGCCCTGCCATAACCCGCGGGTCATCCATCACCCACCCATTGGAGCCCGGCGTGGGGAGCCGGCCCTTCCTGGCACAGTGAGTGCTCCGGGGCCGCTGGGATGGCGAGGCGGCGACGGGGTCGGGGTGGCGGCGGCGGGCGGGCCCGTGGGAAGGAGGAGAAGGAGGAGGAGGAAGAAGAGGCGGAAGCGGCGGCGGGCGATGGCCGCGGCGCTGCTGCGCGGGGTGCGGCGTTTCCCCTGGCTCTGCAACGTGCTGCTCTATGGGGGGCTGTTCGCGGCGGGGGACGCGGCGCAGCAGCTGCTGCGGGGACAGCCGCCCGACTGGGCGCAGACGCGGCGCGTGGCACTGGTGGCCCTGGCCTTCCACGGCAACTTCAGCTACGTGTGGCTGCGGGCGCTGGAGCGGGCGCTGCCCGGCCGCCGCCCGCCCGCCGTGCTGGGCAAGGTGCTCTGCGACCAGCTCCTGGGCGCGCCCGTCGCCGTCCTCGCCTTCTACACGGGTGAGTGCCGGGGGCTCCATCGCAGAGCCCCGCACCGGCAGCGGCACCGCATCGCGACCCGCGCCTGGCTCGGAGAGCGCGCAGCGGCAGCGGGACTCGGCACCCCAAGAAGGCCGGGGTGGGTGGGTACCCCCTGCCCGCCCGGCGCGGCTCCCGCACCCCGAAACGCCGCTGCCCGGGCGCTCGGAGCAGGGGCCACGGCCGGGGGCCCCTGCAGATCCCGGCGGCTTTCCCCAACGATGCCCGCGGGTACCGCGGGCGCTGAACCGCCTGTGGCACTTCGGAGCTTTCCATGAGGGGTGCTGGACCAAAGGGGGCCTGCCCTGAGCTCGGCTGGGCACGTAGCTCTTAATTAGCAACAAAGAATTCAAAGCACCTTCAAGGATTATAGCATCCATGTCTGTTTGAATTGTTCTGCTCAGTTCTCAGCATCAGCTGTCTCATTTTCCAAAACATAGCTGTAAATGTCAAGAAATGCAATAGTTCAGCGAACCAGCTTCTGCCGTGAGAGTCTATAGAAATACAGCATGCTATTAATGGCTAATCTCAAAAGCTAACAAGTAAGAAGATACTTTAAAGAAGTCTAGTATCTATTTCGGAAATAAACATGGGGGAGTAAGAAAATTAATAGGTGAGACTAATGTAATTAAATGATCTCATTTAATTCAAACTTCATATGGAAGAAGAGTAAGAGAGGTCCCCTTTGAGCCTGGTATTGTGAGATCTGTATTCTGTGACCCCAACAGGGAAATCATTCAGTTTGTGGTTTAAGAGAAGTAAAAAAAGAAATCAAACACCAGATAACTTTCTCTCAAATTCTTAGCTATGTCACAGCTTAAGCTGAGAATTGCCCAATGACCAAAAGAATCTGAAGGATCACAAAAGGGATAGTAGAAGTCCCTAAATTGGGTACCAGTAAAATAATGTATCCATTGATACTGATAACCTCAAGGCATAGTAATACCTAGAAAGATCCCAGAGTCGGACTAAGGAGCCTCTGTTTATATGCAAAGTGCCGTATTCTTTCTCTCATGGGTGTAAAAGGTGCTTTCATCCTCTCTGTTCCACCACCACACCACTGGTGCATGGTATGGCAGAGAAACAGATGCTCCACCACCTGTACACCCAGTATACCCTAGCTGATCTCTGGTGTTAGTGCTAGGAGTCAAGTCAACAGATGAAGAGATTTCATGTAGCACTATTAGAATGGTATTTCTTGTAACAATATCAGCTTTTCTTCCAAAGATATTACAATATATATTGAGAAGGGTCTGGGATGTCATTGAAAAATGTGAGCATTTAATTGTTTGCATCTTTTCTGATTATTGTAAATATTTTACCACTAGGTATGAGCATCCTTCAGAGGAAAGAGGACATCTTTTCAGACTGTAAAAAGAAATTTTGGAATACGTATAAGGTGAGGCAAGCAATTTGCTTATCTCACAGCTAAGCAAAAAAAAAAAAAAAAAAAGATAAAATATCTGAAATATTCCTTCCTCCAACACTCTTTTTTTACTCTTTCTTTCTTTCACTCCATTACTTGATTATGTGTAGGAAGCTTTATGTACCAGCAGTCATGTGAAGTAAAGGTAGTTTGGGTTAGGCAGTGCTGCCAGATGGGTGAAATTATGCCATTTTAAAAATGTACAGTGTTTATATACATAACATTGCATTTATATACATAACATGCACCCAGCTCTGTTTGACTGACAGCCCTAGAATACAGCAATGATTCAGGGGTTTTTTACATTTTGTCTTAAGAACTACCCACACACAGCGTTTACTTAGTGATACTATTGGAAACACATGCACACCTATTAAAATCATTAATTACAGAGACACCTTCTTTGAGAATCATTTTTAGCCTGTACTTTTCAGTGACAGTCTTCTCACTTTCAGAAACACAACCCCTTGTTTTAAGAAGACATTGCTATAAACAACTGGCTTTGATTTGCATTTCTGCATACACGAGACAAAATTATCTGTTCACCTCAGAGCTCAGCAAGCTGAGAACATTAAAGGTTTCTCAGATGCAAGAGAAAATGATGGATCAGCGGGGAAAAAAATAATAGAAGGAGAAAATGTGATTGCAATGTGAATTTCTTTTCATACTGTAGAACTATAAAGGTAGGATGGAAAAGGATTATTTTTATTCCTATGGAAGATGATTCTAAAGTATAGTGCCCACTATGCCCTGTCAAAATATAAGGTTTCTATCGGCCTTATGTTCTATGAGTAAATTATCCATTGATTTTTCTAAATATGCCTTACGTGTGTAAGTAAGTAGAATGAGCATTGCAAGTGTGAAAATATAAATAGTGTTCAGTGGTATTTTTCATTAATGACTGAAACAAATGTTCACATGTTTAAACACTTGTTCACCCATCTGGTAAATGTGCTTATTGTATCTGGTGTCAGATGTCTGTGAAGACTTAACTGTGCTTAGGGTTTTGTATTTAAAATGAGTTAGAATTAATGTGTCTGAAAAATTTAGAGCATAGAGGCTCATGAAGATGATTAGAAGTTTAATATGGCAACCTCTAGGTTAAGCAACTCCATTTGTAATTGAACAACTTTCATTAACTTTACTCAAATATGTTTCAGTCATCACTAAATGTGGAAGAAATGAATCTTGGTGGTTGAAATCCATAAGAATAACAAATGATTCCTTTTCCTTTCAGACAGGACTGATGTACTGGCCTTTTGTGCAGGTGAGTTCTCAGGCTAACTCCGTGAGCCTTTCTGTGCCATAAAACCTGGTCCTGTGCAGCCACACGGTGTCTGACCCCAGGAGAAGCAGCAGAATTTTTGTGTGTGTAACAATGCCTCGAGCACTAACTGAGCTCTCTCTCCTTCCAATGCAGCTGTCAAATTTCATTTTGATCCCAGTTCACCTGCGAACAGCTTACACTGGGCTCTGTGGCTTTGTCTGGGCTACCTTCATTTGCTTTTCCCAACAGAGTGGAGATGGCACAGCAAAGTCAGCATTTATGTGGCTCCAAGGAGAGAAGGTCAATGCAGATGAAGAATCATCAGACAAATAAGAACTTTAGTTCTGAACACATTCGAAATTGCTAAACTGGGTTTGTGAAAGTCAGTAAATCACACTGCAGCCTCATTGTTGTGTGTAAAATAAGCAGTTATCTCAGCATTTGGTGGTTAGTATAAGCAGTGGAACAGTTTGTCTTTGTGCCTGTTTATTTTTCATAAAAGAGGCCAGTTGTATATTGACATCTAATTATTTTCATGCTGTCAGCCCATCTCATCTGAGAACAACTGACTTACAGGGCAATGTAAGCATTTGCACATCATGTCAGACTGCCTCACTGGGGAGAAATATTAACTATAATTTAATTTTCAAGCAACATGTAATGGCTAGAAAAAAGTGAATAGAACATTAAATCATCAGTTGTTGAACTTGACAATTGCTATCAATGCAAGATTACATGCAGAACAAAATTTAATGGATTCTATCTCTAAAAAGTGGCATTGGATCAGTTTCATTGAGAGAAAAAAAAGTGCTGTGTTTGCAGAGCCCACTTTTCTATGGGGCCAACTTGTTTTATTCTGCATGAAAATTTATATAGCAAATGAATTATTTCATAGAACATACAAACCTGAACTATATTTGTACATGTTTTATCTTAGCTGGGAGAATAAAGATAGCTTTGGTCAGAGTTCTTTAGGGTGGGTGCTGCCCGTTGACCCTTGGGGTCAGTCATAAGCAGCTCCTGCACAGTGGAATCCCCCTAAGCACTGCAGGGAGTTTTTGTTCTGTGTGCAGCCACTGCTTCCTTTACTCCTCAAGGGCCAAAGTGTTGAAGAATACATGGGAGTCTTGACTCCTCCACTCTTTTTAGCTGTTTCATTATGCTGAAGATATAATTAAAATTTTGAAGAAAAAGATCGTGGGAATGAAGGTAACATGAATGGCCGAATCCAGCTATACAAATCAGGAACTTCAATTTGTTCCTCAAATGGCTTTTAAACATTCCTATTCAGAGAAGACACTGGGTGACTACACACAGGGGACTAAGAGAAGGTGAAAATTAATTATGGATCTGCTTTGTCAGCTTGAGGATCGAGTCTGGATATAGGTGTTTTTTAAATGTGCATATGTATCTCAGAACAGGAACTGTGCAAATTTCTGTGATTGCAGTAAGTTGAAATCAGACCAGTAAAGGAGCCCTTGCTATATTAGAATGGGATTTTATGCTTTGAAGTTACTGAATTGTAAGCTTGAAAGAGTATCTGATTTAATGGGTCTGATTCTAAAGAGAAGACTCATCCCTCTGTTACAACAATAATAAACCACTTTGAGGAATGTCTGAATTCCTCAGTCTTGTCTAAATTGTGTACCAAAGCTGCTTAGGCTATAAATATACATTCCTTTGGCCAGCAGCTGTACTACTTACAATATATTGGTAACAATTATTTGTCACTGTAGGAGCCCAGTGTAGCTTAGTTGAGAAAGGAAAAGGAATCATGCAAGCACTGCCCAATCTATTTCAGGTAAAATCAATTTGTTTAGCATAACCCAGTAGTCAAGAGTGGTGCAAAGTGCCCATATGGCTTTGACCAGAGGACTGCATGAGTGGGAAGAGGGTAGATGGCAGAGGGCTGCTTTCACAGCCTGTTTTGCTGGCAGGCAGGTGGAGGAGGTACCTTCCTTCTCAGGATGGACAAGTCATTGCAATTCCATCTTCAGCTGCACGGGCAGATGTGGAAGAGCACACCTGCCTACAGCCTCAAGGTGGAATAAATTTTAATTGACTTTTGACACCTGTGGTATGGACATCTCCAACTTGGTTAATTTATTTAAGCTCTGTATGATGAAATGTGCACTGTAAGAGCCCATTTCTCTCCATCTATAACATGGAAGCTCATATGACTAGCTGGTGTGTCAATAGCTTTTTTGTAGATGCTTATATTTGGTAAGTTGAATTCCCCTGCTGGATGTTGCTGCATGAATCACATAGTGTAAATTGAGCAGTCCTGATGTTGGACATCTCAGGAGGAATAGAAATTCACAGAGGAACTAACTGTATTTTGTCTGTCTATTTAAAGAATGAGTGAACAGATGCTTCAGACAGCTATAGCTGTTAAACTGTTCTTGTGCACAGGATAAAGAAGCAATTTCAGTAGTGATTTTTTTTGTTGATATTTTTTGGATCAGACTGGTATTCTGAAGTCTGTTCTATTTAATAAGAGCTAAAAGTTTCAGGTAAGGTGTGCTAATTAAGTATTTAACTTTTTTTAACAGATGCTATTTATTTTTATTTCTGCTTGTGCCTTAAGTGTTTAATGATTGATAGCATTCACTTGGAGAAGGGAATTGCAGAATAATGTCATTACAAACAGTGAAATGCTGTTGGTTTGCTGTAAACAGTATGTGATATTTTGCTGTAACTCAGAGCAAAAAATCTTTCTTCATAGGTATGGTTGGTAAAACTTAATCCTCAGATCAAGAATTTATAACTCATGATCTGTATAATGCTGATGCCTTTCTTCATCAGGACTAACTAATAAATGGAAGATCCAGCTTTTATTTTAAATGGCTTAAAAGCTTATACAAGCTGTGCTTTTTTGCTCTCTGCTTTTGTGCTGCCAGCTTTTTGCTTGGGAATTTGAGCTAAATCCTGCTTTGTCTTCAAGTTTCTCTGGCTGGGGAGTTCAGGATTTCTCTCCATCTATTACTTGAAGTACAATGTTTTCATGTAATGGAAGCCTGTGGCTCTTGTATTTTAGTAAACTTTAGATCCTGCATAAGCCTTTCACTTCCTCTGTTTTTCTTATTAAGGCACTTGACAACTAAGTAACACAAGTCCCTTTCCACATCAAAAAATCTGTGTTTTTTTCTTTTAATTATGAGCACTGATTGGTCTCACAAACATTTCAGACCCACATAATGCAAAATAATGAAGCTGAGTTGGAACAATTTCTCAGTGTGCATAAATTAACGGACCTTCTAAAGATTTTCTTCCTCTGACAGTTTAGTCGGAGGACCTAATCCCTTAGTAGTTACAGCCTTCATTATTTCTTGATACTTTTTTGGCTTAGAGGATGAATTTCACCAAATAACAGAATGGTTGAAGTTGGAAAGGACCTCTGTATGTCCAGCCCAGGTCGTCTAGTCCAGCCCTGTTTGACACATACGTAAACTTTTGTTTGCTTCTTCTAGCAACTCACTAATTTTTTTTTTGGGGGGGGAAAGAAAAAGAAAAAGATAGGGAAGATTTATCCTAATGTCTCTCTGCTACCCTTTCAAAAACAGTCATAAGGGCTTTATGACTGTTTCAAGGAATTGCACTGATCTTACTGCCAGCTGAACATGCAGATTTCCACAGGATGAACAGAATTACACATCACACAGGTGCTCAGGAAGGAGCAACACACTGCCAGTAGCTATTGGGCCTGCGGTCTGGTGATCTTTTTATACTTTATATCTTTTGTAAGAGCAAAAGGGATGAGCAGACATTTGTATCGGGCACAGTTCCAGCTCCATGGTATTCTGGATGGCTGTGGAGATGTGGAGTCTAAATTTGATAAAATGAGAATTTCAAAATTTATTTTTCTACTGAAAATCTTTTATGTAAATGAACCTTCTGTGCTTACTAGTATGCTAAATACATCCTTCTTAGAAAATCCACCAGAAGGCCTCTGTCTTTTTCACACCAGAAGCACCCATCCAGTAACACAGCATAAAATAACCAGTTCCTGCTGCAGCGAAGGTGAAACTGCCTCTAGTCTCTTACCATATCTGATATGTTGAATTTTTATAGAACAACCTTTGAAATCTATGCAGCTTCAGCCTTCCAATTCTCTGCTGTAAGTGCCAGTGCTTCCTGCTTGTGCTGCTGCCTCTACTGCTAGTGCCAATCCAGTGAGATGTGAAAGAAATACTTGAATTTTACTAAAATAATGAACTTCAAGTTGACTGAGATTGTCTATGTTTTTGCAAAGACTTAATAAACATTAAGTGCTGGTTTTTGGCTCTAACTAGTATGTGTATAAACAAAGACAGATCATATATAAAGTTCTCATGGTATCTTCATGGACCACATGCTGCAAAAAGCTCAATTTGATGTCATTGACCTTAACACAGCAGCAGAGTAAAAACTAAGCAGGCATTATTCACTCCCTATAAAGTTCAGTTAATCTGCCATTTCTGAACAAATTCAGAATTAATAAATAATATATTTGCAGAAGGAATGGAGGAATTCAGGTAGGAAAAAGATAATAAGCAACTTTTCTAGAGTACAGAGGTTAGAAATGGGATCCTTACTGAAGGACTTCACTCAGATTGTAAAATGCCAACTTGTGTAGGTAAAATGGAAGCTTAGAGAAAGTCACCTTTACATTTTGGACTATAGGAAATGAGAAAAGGCTCCGGCCCTGAGAGAGCTGTGCCTGGGGCTATGTGCTGCCGTGTTTGCAAAATTTACACAGGATGTTTGTTACTTCAAAATGGACATGCCCACATACACACTGAAATATTCCTTGTTGCCTGCTGTGTTTGCAAGTCTAAAATAGCCCAGACCAATTTATGTCGACATCTAAATTTACTGAACTCAAACATCTGTTTTTCCTTTGTAGCTATGGACACCCATCACTGATGCAAAAGCCACCTGCACAGTGACTCACCTGCATGACAGTCATTCCAGTCATACCACTGGACTTGGCTCCAAATGCCAAAAAAGACTCTTACATGAGCAACTTCACTACCCATGGTATTAATAATGTATCTGACAGATGCTATAGCAGCTTTTCCTGTGGAATTTCTACCTTAAAAAGACAGTGAATATAGAAAGAATTTACTAAGACAAAAGTAAAACGGGAAAGAAAAGAATTTAGAAAAGTATGTCTCCAAAATCTCTGGTTTGGTCACAAATACAGCTTTTGAAGTGCACAGATTGTTTCCATTCTTTCTACCACACGTTTATGTCCCGACTCTTTGTTGCTGCATCTCCCAAATCTGTGCTGTGTATTCTGACCTTCTGCACAAAAAAAAAAAAAAAAGCTCACATAAATCTAAGTAAGTCATGTCTGCCATAGGGCATCTGTGATGTCTGACAGAGGCCAGAGAGCAAGAGATAGGAGAGTGGATTTGCCAACTGCTCCTGCCCAGCTATAGCTCCTGGTGGCAGGATTTAGTGAAAAATGGGAACTGAAGTCATCAGGGAAAATGACTGTGAGAGCGAAGTGCACCTATGTTTCTATACCAAGCATTATGTTATAAGCAGTGAGAAGAGACCTGAATTTTTGTATTTCCTGCATTAACAGTGCTTTCAGCAGAAGAAGACCAGCCTTCATGAGTAAAGGAGTGCATTTATAATTTATATTGCCAGGTCCACTGAAAGACCTCATCAGTAGGAGAGAAATTTAATTCCACTGGCAAATGCAGTGGCAACAATACTCCAGAGTCACAGTAATAAAAATGCTGATCTTACATTAGCAAAATAATTGATACATAGTAAGGCCCTACTCTTGCAAAAACTTTGGTGCAAATGACCTCAGCGGGGCTGCTTCCACACACCTGCTCTTATGTGCAGCATTCTATAGAACTGGACCCTTACTGGATTTTTTGACTTTTCAAAATGAGCAGGTGAAAACTTCCTAATTACAATAAATCACCTTATATATTCTTTGTTTTATGTAAGTAAAGTCTTTGCATCTGAGTTTCTAGCTAGTGGGTGTCTTTCATCCATACTAACAAAAACAGTGCTTTAAATATTCAACTATTTCTAGGATCACTCCTCCATCTCCTAAACAATGCACTTGGATTGTAATTACCTAAAAAACTTGAAAGGATGGTTTGAAATTAAGTAGTCCTCAGATCCACCAAAAATTGGTCCTTCTCCCCAGTCAGCCTGTTTCCCTTAGTCCCACTCTCATTCAGATCCCAGATGGACCCTTATTCCTCCCACACTTGTGTTCCTCACTTCTACCAGTGAGTCAGTCCAGCCCACCCCAGCAGGCAGCTGCACTGTCACCCAAAATCAGCTGTGCAGAGTCCTGCCATCAGCTTTTCTGCTTGACTCACAGCTCTGTTTGGGCTCCATATCTAAAGGCCAAAACCAGTGAGGATGAGGCACTGCAAAGTCAACAAGAGCTGTTCCAGCTCATCTGGTGCTCAATTAATGACATATGTCTGGGGACCACAGCTGACAGAGAAAAATCAGACTGCCCTGAGAATGTTCTAAAACTGTCCAGCTCATCTTGTTGGCTAATTCCAGTTCTCAGGAAGACAAGTAGAGAAATTTTCAGTTCCAATTTTAAAAGCAATGTGGAGGTTTTCTTGCCTCGAACATGTGAAGCACTCCTCAAACAAAAATGCTCACACAACAGCATCAATATGTGCCAGTCCAATTAGTAAGTGTGTCACTGAACACAGAGGTGGTATTTTTGAAGTGTTGATGATTGAGGACAAGACTTTGCAGGCAGAGGTAGGTGACAAACAAATGGACTTTCCCAGTATTCACCCAGAGTACCCCATAATTCTTTATAAATGAGGCAAAAAGATTTGCTGTGGGTAACTGGACAACCTGCCTAACTCCTGCTTCATTGTATTTATGTCAGAAATTGTATCACCCACAGCCAAGTGTGATATGATCTTACTAGGAAAGGTAGTCTCTAACTGTAAAATGCTGTTCAGGGATTTCATCCATATAACCTCCCTTACAATAAAATAAAAAAACTTAGTAATAACAATAATAATCACCCCACTTGTGCTTCCTGCAGTAATTTCCTTTATTCCCAGCAGGCTGCATAAGCAGCAAAGCTGCATGCTGATAAAAAATGAGAAACACAACATTGCATCACTAGTTTGAGTGCTGTTCTCTGGCTTGGGGCAACGTGATGCTGGAATGAGTGACATTCCAGTCAGTGCAGGACTTCTAGGAAAGCCAAAGGCTGCATGCACAGCAGCCTGAGATGTGTTAGACTGCAAAAGCCATGAGTGGCTGTGGATCTTACCATTATTTCCCAGCTGCTCAGGTCAGAAGATGTGCTCAGCGCTGCACCGGCCACAAGATGGACAGTCCTGCCAGCTCGCTCCTGGCAGCGAGCGGGTTTGCGAACTCTTGCCTGCCCGAGCGGTTTGGCTGCGCAAGGGGAGCGCAGTCCGCAGCAGGGCTGGGCAGGGCTGGGCAGGGGCCGAGCGGCGGGCCGGGGGCGCGGAGCTCAGGGCAGCGCACCGGGCCGGGCAGTGCCCACCCGAGCAGCGGCAGGGCCGGGCGGGCGGGGCGCGTGTGCAGCATGTGCGGGGCGTGTGTGACATCGCTTTGTNTCCATCCTCTCCCGCCTCTCCCGCCTCGCCGGGCTCTCCATCCTCTCCCGCCTCTCCCGCCTCGCCGGGCTCTCCATCCTCTCCCGCCTCTCCCGCCTCGCCGGGCTCTCCATCCTCTCCCGCCTCTCCCGCCTCGCCGGGCTCTCCATCCTCTCCCGCCTCTCCCGCCTCGCCGGGCTCTCCATCCTCTCCCGCCTCTCCCGCCTCGCCGGGCTCTCCATCCTCTCCCGCCTCTCCCGCCTCGCCGGGCTCTCCATCCTCTCCCGCCTCTCCCGCCTCGCCGGGCTCTCCATCCTCTCCCGCCTCTCCCGCCTCGCCGGGCTCTCCATCCTCTCCCGCCTCTCCCGCCTCGCCGGGCTCTCCATCCTCTCCCGCCTCTCCCGTGCCTCGCCGGGCTCTCCATCCTCTCCTGCCTCTCCCGCCTCGCCGGGCTCTCCATCCTGGCCGGGCTTTCCTGCCTTTCCCTGCGGCACGGGCGGCTCGCTCCGCGCAGCGAAGCGGTGAGCCGGTGGCCGAGGAAGGATCACTGGGACGTTTGCTCTCCCCCGTTGTTTAGTAGGTGGGAATAAATATAGGGATTTTCCTAAATATAGGGATTTTCCTAAATATTGGTAGTCTTTAAGGTGTTTCATATTTGGAAAGCACAGATGACGACCACTTTACTCCCTCGTTATCTCAGGCGAAGGGTACAGCTATACAGCACTTAATTCGCACCTTCAATGGTTTCACTGAATTTATGAGATCAACAAATGTTCTGTGATGGGAGAGGTTTCTTGAAATCATAATTTTCCAGAAAGTAACAATTGACATAACCTGTCCAAAGTGCCAATGGAAAGAGTACTTAAAAAGACATGTCACTGCCAATTCAGGTTATCCGTGGGACCTTGTTGTCTCTAAGATACCAGCTATTATTCTTCTATTGGCAGAACTATCGTTACAACGTAATAAACCTGCAAACCCCTTACAATTTTCCGGGTAACCACTGAGGCAAGAGATCTTGAAAAGCTAGTCACAAAAACTGTACTAGACAGTATCAAGAAAAATGTATTTTAAGTTTCATCAAGTGTTTGATTTAGCCACAGGAAGAAAAGCTTTGTGTGCTATCTATTGTGACACTTATGACTTGGCTGGTACTGGGATTGCTGATATCCTTGATTCCTCACCCATTTTTTGATTGTGAAGTCTCAAAGTGATTGTTAATGCTTTTAAACATGGCATGGCTTTGCAGCACTTTTGTAGCAGATTTTAGCCAGTGCATCTGCTCTGTTTACTTTTCAGAGACTGCTGTGTTCTGGAGTGATACTTCACCTCTAGGTACAGTTTTTCATGGCTGTTATTGTCTGCCATATGCCGATGCCAGGGTGTAACTCCCACTGATGCTTCAGTTGCAGTGTTGGTTTTGTTGCAGAGGCTGGCATAGATTCAGGACTGAGAAACTCCACACTTTCTAAAATGGAATTGAAGACTTAAATCACTGCTGACTGAGTTGGTTGAGTCAGACACGTGCAACAGTTTTGCAGGTTCTCTGGCACGATACAGATGTGCTTTTCTTGTTCTCATAACTGTGTCTGGTTCTGTTCCAGCACTCAGGAGCTGAGTGCAGTGCAGCACTTGTAATAATAAAAATAATAACTGGTATCCCGAGGTGCCAGGAGAGGTTATGTCTTGCAAGCTTTGGACAAAAGATGGTCTGTTTGGCAGAAGGCAATGTGCAGGCTGAGAGGGAGATCTGGTCTGCTCAAAAATATGTGCTGAGCATTGAGCTGCCACCCAAACCACAGTTTGACACCCGGTACCAGAGTGGGCTGTTTGGCAGTACTAGGACTCAACGTGCAGGTGTGCTCCCTGGCTCTGCTCTGAGCTGCCCTTCTACACACTAGTTTCTGTTTAATGAGAATATTTCTCTGTGTATAATGATTTACATAGGAATAAGAAATAACATAGAGGCCGTGATCTGTTCTCTGAAAAGTAGAAAATTTTTATTTATTTGAATAATTGATTTCTTTTGTTTGCTCATTGGCTCCAGCTTTCTTTAAATACTGTGCAAAATTCTACTTATACTATCTGATTTAGATGATTCCTGCCTATCTTTTCTATTGAAATACTAATGCTGACTTCTGATTGCACTTTTGCATTGATTAAAAATAAATAGATCTTACTACTTAGTGTAATGCTTCCTTACAGTCATCCTAAATTGCATGGCATGATGACAGCAGTCGTCAGACTGTCTGTGAAGGAGCTGAAAAACCATCATCCCCTTTTTTACTGATGTTAACAATTAGCCTTTGGTATTTGCATATTGTTTTAAATATGAACTGCTTGGTAAGAGTATTAACAAAAGCAGAAGTCTATTACTGCATATGAATTTGCCCTCTTTTACTCTGAGGATTTGTTGTATTAAATCAGGATCTTTTTGGAGGCAGAACTTGTGTATCTGTACAACACCGCACAAGAGATAATTGCTGAAAAAGTTCTAGATTAACCTAAAGTCTCATATTTGGGACTGTTGCTCATGAATTTTCTCATTTCCTTTAAACATATTTTACAGAAAAAAAAAGCATTAGATTTGGAAAGTAGGACACTTTGAACTACAAAAATCATCCTTACTGTTGATAGCCTGTGGGATTATGGACTCAGTCTGTGTAATTTTTTTTTCTATGTTTGATATCTGATGTCTTAGTTGCATGGTATGTTTTCATCAGAGAAACCACTTGTGAGAATGTGTGTATGTCTGTCTCAAGGGCGCGTTACAAAACAGGAACAAAAACTTATATTTAGGATTGGGCATGCACTGCAAAGTACTGTGTATTATGTGTGAAGTTTCTAGAGTTTTCTTGCAGTTATCGAGCACAAGAAAGTTTGGAACTCAACACTCCTTAATCCTTATTCCCAGAGGGGTCTTCTTCTGTAGCTAAATATGTTCCATTTTCATAAAAATCTTAGTAAAATAGACCCAGAGACCATAAATAATGCTAATTTATTTCCATTAAACATGTTCTGCTGCCTGCCTACTTAAAAGGCAGTGTATAAATGGATTCAAAACAAAGAGATGAAAAACGTATGCTTGGAGGGCAAACGATGAGAAATCAGGAGGAGCACCCTTGGATAAATTATGTTAGTTGCCCTTCAGGATCAGCAATGGAACATGAATTATCAACATTTTGTCAGCTCATAAAGGGCAAAATATCTGAGAAAATAATTTTAAGAGAGTTTGTCACTGAATGAGGATGAATGATTTCCAGTGACACAAGCTGCTTATTGCAAAAGCCTAATAATTGCAAACACTACCAAAATGCAGGAGGTAATTTGTTATTGTAAGAATATCAGCAGTGTTTAAGGATCTTTTTATTGCCCTGAATCCTTCCACCACCCAAACCTTCACTGATTGGGCTTTTAGTAGTTTTTTTACACACACATTTGTGTTTTTTCATGTACTGGTAAAATTAGAACAAAAGATCTCACTATAAAGTGATTTAATGGTTTTGTTCATCTTTTGTAGAAAACAACTCAAACCAGGAAAGGAATCAACATTCAATTCTACCACTTATGTCCTTTGAGTCCAGGAGGCCAAAGTAAGTTTTAGAATAATGGTGTTGAAGCCAAAAGAGCCAGTGAGTGACCTGACCTCCCTGGGAAAGGATGGAGAAGCCTGATTGGCACTTTCTGGGTTGCAAATACAAAGCACAGTTCTGACTTCATTGACATCAGTGGAAATTTCCTCACTGATTTCAGTAAAAGCAAAACTGTACCAGACTTGGTGGCTTCATCTCCTGGAGCCCTGTTCACCTCGATTCTCTTTAGAAAACGGGGGGGAGTCTGGGGACTGTGTCACTTCTATGAGGAATCTTTGTCAGGCTGCCCCATGGGTTCAGGTTCTCTGCCCTCAGTTGCCACTGGGCCTGTCCTGTGGCGAGCAGGAATGAACATTTGCTCCCTGGAGAGCTGTTTGCAGTGGCAGAGCAGTGGCACTTCAGGCTCCCTGCCTCTGAGCAGTGAATCATCAGGTAATACATTGGAGCCCCTGTGGTGAGAGGCTGCTCCTCAAATTATCCTGCTTCACACAAGAGAAAGTCACAGAAATTCAGTTATGCATTTGTGTCCCCACCTTCCTTATCCAATCTGTAGCTTCTCTCCTTTCATCCTCTACCGTGGATTCCTGAACAGTCTCCTCTGGGCACCATGCCTGAGAGGGGATTGAGGTTACTGCAGTTTGGCAGCTTCTGAGGCACACATTTTCCTTCAGGGTGATAGTTGTCTGTGGCATAGACAGTGTGTGGGATGTGATAGTGAAGGGCAAGCCATGGTGTTTTGAAAGCCAGTAAAATCAGGATCCATTTGTCTCTGCCTTGGCAAGGGGTGAAACATCCTGTGATTATGAAATTTCTTTCTTTCTTGTGTGCAAAGAGAAGGTGGCAGCCAGCTATCGATTTGTCTCAGATATAGATAAGACTCTGCTTGAATTGCTTTCATTTCTTCACCTCTGAGACCTCAGTCTGCTCAAACTCACAGCTGCCCAATGCCAGTTGTGAGGGAGAAAATATTAGTGTGTTTAAAGAAAAGTGAATCAAAATTCAGTATGCAAAAGCGATTTTGGTGAAAACAGAGCTTGCTAGAGAATGACTCCACACACACAGATGAAAGGCAAGTACAAAACACATTTTCTTACCAGCTGTCATCATTTGTGTGAGTTGAAGAGCTGGAGCCCTGTGCTGTTTCACCTCAGAATTCACTGAGAAAGAGCCAGCTGGTTTTGGCTCTTGTGGCTCTGGCTATTTGATCTTTAAGAAAGGACACAGCTTTTCCTGTGGCTCCCTGCAGATACTGTGTGCCTCATACACTGAGGAACGAGATCCCAGTACAATTCTCTGCTGCCTGACCTCCCACTCTGCTGTCAGAGTACACATTGTACGCCCATGGCCTTAAGAACAGCAACATTCATCCCCCTGGGAAAGATGTTTAGATCACTGTTAGAAAACTGTGTTATTAGAGAATTGTATCATGGAGGGGGGAGAAACAGAGAACAAGCTTTCTGGCATGCAGTCAGAGAATCTCATAGGAGAATATCCTGAAGATGTGAAATCTTGAAATGTCAGTGGCCATTTTACTATTATTTCACTTGCACATATGCTGCACTTCATCAACTGATGCTCATATATTCATTCCTAAAGAGGTTTTGCAAGACTCTTTGAGAGTGAACATTTTGTTGATTTTGTGTTACGGAATTTAAAAAAAAATTAATGAAGATAGAAAAAATCTGTAAAAAATACTGAACTAAATAAGTTTGAAACCCGTGAACATTAGCTGTAGCTGGCACTGTTACAGTAGCACTTGAAACATAAATGCTGAAGCTTTTTGTTAGTATTACAGGATCAGAATCTGACTCTGGTGAGGAATAAAATGGAAATCCACAGGATGTTTCTTTTGACCACTGAGCAAAATGACAGAAGTAAATTAACAAATAATGTGTGTTTCTTAATACTGCTTTTTAAATCTCCATGACATAAACTGCAGTGATGTAGCATGAATTGCTTTCCTTGGAGCGTGTCTCAGACTCAGTCTCGCTGCAGATGGGAAGGTGCAGTGATTTCAGTGGAGCTCCACACTGGGGAAGGAACCCACCACAGCAAGGAGCTGTTCCAGTTTCTATTTGCAGCCTCCTGGTGGTGCTCAGCCTTTGCAGGGCTGTGGCAGGGCTGGGCACAGAAACCCCTTCCAGACTCTTCCTGACTCCTTGGCTGTTTTCCTGAGCTGGACTAAAATAGCTCCTTACAGATGAAGGTCTAACCCAGTGCCACTGAATAAAACTGACAATGAGGGCTTCTGGGTCGACCTTCAAAGGCAATTTTCCCTCATTTTTTGTGTCCTGCTTTGGATCCATTTTTGCATAGAAACAGATGTTAGATCACATCCACTGTGCAAACTTCCCCACAGGCTGCACACAGCTGTATGTTCTCCTCGTTCTCTGAAGGACAAACTGCTGCTTAAAGTGCATGAGGTTGTATTTTCAATTCATAACATCGTGGGAGAAGGTGAAAGGACTGTGGAAATCCAATAGCAACTGCATTATCAGCATCATGGTTTATTTAAATGTCAAGCAAGTTTTCATCTCACACAGGTTTATTTAGAAAAATAAAATACTATTTTAAGCACATGGTCTGTTCCTCTGTCCTGCACACCTGAGCAGATGCCAAGAGCTGATTACTTTAGGACTTTAAACTCCTGACTCTTTTGCATTCTCTTTAAGTAATCAGAGAGCTACTAGGAAAACTAATGCCTGTTCTCACTAATCAGACCTTCAGAAAGAGGTAACTAATGCAGTTTGATTTCCAGATGTTATTTTCTCTGCCTCTGAGGCACTGGAGTGAGGACAAATGATGGTGCTTGTGGTGTGAGAAGCACTGAGGTACCTGGGGCAGCCACTGACCAATGTGTTCCTTTTTATTTCTTTGTTGGTAAAGTGAAAAAAGTATTCAAGAGGGATGTAACAGTGGTGCTAGGACAATAATTTGGGGAGGAGAGGAATATTAAGGCCTGTTTCAAGGTTTCCATGTTAGGAAACTATATCCCTATACGTCCTGATCAGGACGGTGCCAGCTCTTGTAGTGTCTGCTGCATTCAGTGTTGTCTTTGGTAAACAGGCACGGTGTGCTAGAATGAACAACTGAACTTAATTCATCCCTCCCCTGATTCCTCCTGTCTTTACTGCAGCCTTCTGCCTCATCTCCTATGCTCATTGAAAGAAAAAAAATACAGCTATGACTCAAGCCAGAGCTCTCCTGCTCCTGGGTTTGTGCATGCAAAGCTGCAGGGATCAGGGCTGAACAGACCACACCTAATGCATGAAAAACACTCAGCTTGTGTGGCCCAAGTCGTGTCTGTTCAGCAGACATATCCTGCAAGAGAGCTGAAATCTCAGGATAATTCCCTATCAGAAACAAAGAGCATGTACAAGAGCTCTTCCAACATCAATCTTAGACAAGCAAAGCTTTTTTTCAAGCATCTTCCTAGTTTTTTGTTGCAGTCATTTCATAGTAGCTGATGTGAGTTTTTTCCTCAGTATTTGTGGAGAAATAATTTATTGAGTTTGCTTTTTATGTAGAATAGTCTGGATTTAAAATATCTTTGTAAAAATATTCTTGTAGTCGAGAAAATCATAGCACCTAATTTTATTGTTTTAAAATTATGTGGTTAGCCACGACAGTGGCTAACAGTTATAACCTGATGGTTGTATTTTCCTGCTGGTGTTACACAACTGTGTTGCAAGCAAGAAAAAACTGTCTCCTATTAGTCCTCCACATATATAGGTATTTACAGCAAAGAAAATGTCCTTCTAGCATGTTTGCAGTCACTCTGCAGGAGGGAGAAGAGACATTTCTCAGAAGTCAGTAATCTGTATGTTTATAAGGAGGTCATCCACTGCCCTTTGCAGGAGTGAAATATACTTGGAGCAGGAAACAGGATCCCATCTCATGGAATATCCTTTTAATATTTTCCCCAGATTTCCTTATTCTGCAGTGGTAGAAAGACAAAATAGCCAAGCTAGAAACGATTCTCTATCTACTAGAACAAATGATTGGGATTCTCATCAGTTTCTAGGTCCTGTGGAACATCCTCCCCTAATAACAGCTGTGAGTTTTTTGTGTGCTATCTGAGAAGCCTGGATAGCAATGACATTTTTGTGGGCTAACCCTGGGCATTATCAGATGCTGGCTAGGATAAATGAGTGTTTGCTGGTGAGTCAAGTAAAGAAACAGGCAGCATGGGAGATGGTTGTTTGGAGATGTGTATCTTTCTAAATGAATCAGTATTGCAAATGGGCTGAAAAACGTGCAAACAGATGCAAATAAAAGAGCATGAACTGTTCATAGCAGTACTTGAGCATTGTTTTATACTCCAGTCTTCAGCAGCACAAATTAGGTCAAAGATAATCAATTCAGATAAAGGTTTGTAAAATAAGATTCATCACTAAAGGCTTACTTAATTCAGGAGATCGTTAACTTTGCATAATGAGTTCTGAGGAAATAATTAAATGGAGCTTATATTTTCCTTTTTACAAATAAATGCCCATTAAACCTAAGAATTTGTACACAGAGCTTAAAACTGCAAACAAAAGGTAAAGTCATTATTTAATCCTGTAGAATTTACTGTACAAAGAGTGGTCTGAGACAGGTTGTAGTGAATGTGTTTTGTCTATTCCTGAATAGAGTCAATATTATTTTCTTTGCTGGTTTCAAGTTTTCATATAGCAACAGGGGAGATAGACACCTAATGAAATAGGAAAATCTCATTGTAAAACCAGAGAATCAAATAGGAAAGATTACCAGGAGGGAAGGAGGAAGGAAAAAGGAAGCAATTTAGCTTAATTCATTTAAAAAAACCAACAGATATCATGCTGGTGGCATCCCAATATTTCACTGAATGACAAATTTGTTTCTAGCTCTTTTTAGGCTTATATTTAATTCATAAATAGGGAATTTCAAATTAAGAAACACAGGATCCTGATGTGTTGGATTTGTGGTGGCTAATTCTTGGTGAAGTGCATGTTCACTGTATGTTAAAAATCTTGAACTCATGCTTTGTGCTGTGGAGATGCACTGAGATTAAATTCTTGGCTCAGATGAAAAAAACATTTCCTTTTTCTAGCACCTGCCTTGTAAGAAAGGTGACTTCTCATACAGGAGACCTCCAACTTGACACCAACTATTTGTGTCACACATACTGATTTTTAGAAAACAGAGAGAGTTCATATATGAGCTATAAAGTCACATATTACCTTGGTACTGAGAATTTCTCTGGGCAGCATTTTAAAGGGGACACATTCCAGACTGGGTATGTAATTAAGAAAATCTTCTCTAAGTCTGTGAAAAGTGGAATATGAAACAGTATCCTGAGAAATCATCTGATTTGTCTCACATGCAGAGGTTTATTTATTTGTTTATCTGTGTATAGGGGCAAAGAGAAGAGTGAGAAACCAGAAGAACAGAACATTAGGAGAAGCTTCTGGTTTTTGACTTGCTGGGATAATGGGGGCACCCTTCCACCTGGTTAGGTCAGTAGGAGAATCCCTGATAAAGTACACAGTGGTACATCTCCTAGAAAGAGGTGGAAAAATGCCACTCTGTTACTGCAGCTACATCAAGACAAATTAGGTTGCTTAGTTCCAGACTGACACGTAATGTGGTCTGGGGAAAATTGCTTTCACACCTCACCTAAAGTCACTAGCCAAATGTGTGAAAAATCCTGTTGTCACAGAGCATCTGGAAACAAGGAGTGTGGTACTGTTACCCAAACTAGAGTTTATTTAAAATTAGAAATAGCAGTAGGAAGTCTGGAAAATGTTATTGCACAATTCAATTATAGTACTTTGTGAAGCCTGTCATAATTCTCTGCAGACCTAATTAGGTGGACAGCTTTTCTTTAAATCCTACTCAAACCCACTTAATCCTTCTTTATTCACAACAGAAATGGTTGGATGAGATACCACAGGCTATTTTGCAAATGGACTGTAGTTGTATTGAAGAGAGTTTGTGGCTCAGGCTCTGAAATGGTGGCAGCAGTCGTGATGATGCCCTTCCCTTCCAGCGTGCTGGAATTGCTCTGAAAAATTCCTGTATGTGAGCAAATCCTTTTGCACTCTGTCAGGATTTCTGTGGCACCAGTAAAGACTCACTGTGTTGCTCAATATTTGTGTTTAATGTGTGATAGGAACTATACTGAGATGATCCTGAGCTGGCCACTGATCAGTCACTTGCAGGCCAGCTTCCATCTGGAGGTGTGAGCTCTTGTGACCTTACCACAGCCACCATAAGGAGGAGAAAGTTAAATCTGCCAAATTTAGAATCTGGATATTTGAAAACTGTCTCAACTCAAAGATGCAGCTGATATTAAAACAGGATTTGGTTTCAGCTGAGTGGAGAATTGGATGTGAATCCATGAATAATGTGTCTGGGGTTTTTTAATTCAATAGGACTTGAGTTTAAAAAGGTTTTTATAGAGAGATATTAATTCCAACTCCCTTTGCTGTTTTCATGGTTCTGTTTTCCTCATTTTTATGCATTTGCCCTCTAACCAGCTGAAGAGATGTGTGCAACCTTGTTATCACTGACCGAATGGAAATGGACTGGGGCACGAAAATTGCCCAAACAGAGTCTTGAAATCAACTTCAAAGTAGCAAGGTTGAGCCCTGTAATGGGAGTGTCAAAGCCCCTAAGGGTTTTCAAGATCCAGCCTGAAGTGTCATTGGGGTAATTTATCTTAGTGGTCATACTTCTGCATATCCTGAATTTATTTACCTCAGGAACACTTCCTGCAAATTTCTATCGCACTAATAAAATCTGTATTTTTGACAATATTATGGCATAATCAAATCAGGCCTGGGGCTTTTATTCATTGTTCATGCAAAGATTTTAATAGGAAGCTGCTTTTATCTTTTCAAAGAAACTTTAGTTCAATATTAATTTCTGACTTCTTGGTCATTTATTGCTGTGAGTGCTGAAATCCTGTTTCCTCGTCTGTAAATACAGTTTTATTTTAGCTCTTAAACTACTGCAAGAGAGGGTGCTGCTGAGGAAAAGTCCTCTCTCTCCCCCTAAAATTGACTGTTCAGAGTATTGTGAGTCACAAATCAAAGACATGTAAAAATAGAGAAAGCCAGGAGAACTCCCAGTAGTAGAAAACACCTTCATGAAAATCATACTAATGTTGCAGTATTGCTACAAACCAGCACCAAATCAAACAGATTTACAGCTAGAACTGATTCTAGTTAGAGATAATTAGGTAGCAAATTGTCCCACTGTACTGAGTCAGTTCCTTGCACACACAAGCACCCTTAGATCCAGAGGGAGGAACATAAAAGCAGAGCTGGAGCACCCTACTGAAGGGATGGTTTAATTGGACAGGATGGATCCTTACGGCTTCCTGCATGGAGAAAGAGTCTGCAGTCTTTGTAGGGGCAGCGTCTGACTGCAGAGGACATTGGACCTCAAACAGCTAAATCCTACCCTAATGAGTAAAGCCCCAGATAATGGTCAAATTAATCTTCTCTGTGCCCCACTGTGCCTGCAGTACACAATACCTGAGCTGTTCACATCACCTGTCTCCCTCACCACCAGGAGATGAGTACCACCAGGCTGACAGCACCAGAAGTCAGGAAAATACAGAAATCTGAAAGGTTAAGTGCAAGGTAAAACAAATGGAATTCATAATCCCAATACAGGATAGCATAGCATAGATACTGAGGTACATAAAGTCTGAGTATCCCATTAAGACCTATGCATGACATAAAATTTCTACAAGAACTCCAGCCTGGTGCTGATTCACAGCATCCTTATTATCAGAAAAAGATGAACAACTATTGCCAGATGAGCTGTTTATTTCAGGATATCATTACAACCAAAACGAAGCTTTCTGTGCACAGGGCAGTTTCTTAAGACTAGAGACATCTTTTTCCTGCGGGAAGTGTAAGATTAAAGGGTTGCGTAATTACCCACTTAGGAAACTGGAACTGTCATAAACTGACAAAAAACAAAGCCAAGAATAATTACTGCTTATGAATTTTACAGGATAACAAACAAGCATAAATTGATGCACTTTTTTTTAAGAGGTAAGATCTTTATCACTATGCATTTGTGCTGGTATATATATTTAAACAGGGAAAAAGGGCAGTAAATGGTCCCTAAATTAAAAAGTTGGAACAATTATTTAACTGTAAAACTTCTAGTTAGCAAGGAACTGAAGACCATCCTTAATTAGCAATCACTTTTACCACTGACTGTCTATTTCTGCTTGGGGATATGTAGTTCAGTGAGAAAACTCAAAGCAGGATCTCTTTCAGATTCAGTTGTTAAACCAGCTTTATTCAGTGCAATGCAACTTGTTCTGCAGAAGTACAACATAAAAGATGGAAAGCAACTGAGAATCTTGTTTGGGCAACTGCAGGCATTTCCATCAGATGTGACAGGAGTCATTGTGTGCAGCTCTTTGAGTATAATACCACAGGAACCAAAAGGACTTTCAGAATTACAGGAAGGAGTTAACAGTCAACACTGTGAATCTGGCATTTGTATTTCAAGAGAAATCTCAATGAGACCAAGTATGCAAAAGCCTGAAAAGGGAAAGAATAGACTGCTGCCAACAGGCTTTCTTGAAAAGGTAAATAATAAAAAATAAAAGGTCAAAGCTTGGAGATAGGAATGAGAACATATGGGACAAGCAACTAAAAGAATCTTTTTATAAACCAGAGGCTCTTAGATATGGAACAGACAGGGGAGTGATTCTGGAAGTGCAGTGGGCAATTGCACACTGTGCTTTTTATATTCTCTGCTCACCTAATTTTAAAATGGGGTCATATGGTAGAGTGTCAGTGAGATACTTTTGAAGCAGAAACTTATGTTTGAAGATGTCTAGGCTGTAAATCTGTGATAATGAAAAAAATAGTATTCATGACCTGGACAAAATAAATCCCAATATTATAATTGTGCTATTACACTCAGACCACAGCAGACTGATGGACAGAGCCATCACCAGTCACAGCAGATGATTTCATAGTCCTTGGGAGGAAATCATATGGCAAACAGAATGATCTGTGGTGGTTTTTGAATGAGAAGAGGTGGATGGAGAAAAAAATTATTTATATGTGGCTCTCTACAGACATGAAATTCTGATCTCTTGCCTGAGGAGCTGCAGAATGGACCAGATGTAAGGGATTGCTCAAGTCCATCACTTTATCCCAGAACATAAATGATCTTCACACAGCACAGCACAGAGCCGAGGCTGCTAGTGCTTTGTGCTTCAGGTTTGCTGGAAGCAAAGATGCACCACAATTCCCCACAAATCAGAAAAGTCCCCCACTCTTCTCCAAATGACAGTGGAGAAGCAGGGATGTTTGATGGTCATGGCACCCCCAGAGATCCTGGTGTTTATCAGCGTTCAGCAGGCATCTCTGGATCCTTCCTGCCAAAGAGGATCCCTAGAGCTGCCAGGTTTCACAGCTGCCTATTGCAAAGCCAAGCTGTGAGGGGACTCAGCCAGCCCAGAGGTTTGCTCTGAGACATGGAGCTTGTGAAAAAAACACCTTTGGGATTTCTACCTGCCCTGCTGTCTGGCAAAAAGATTTGAAGCTTTGATGCCTGGTTTAAGCCGATATCTCTGGGCTCTAAGGTTACCCCCTGTGCACTGGGGAGCTGCATTGCAGTTGAAACTTCTGATTATTTTTGGAATTTAACATTTCCATTGACACCAGGTGTAATGTGTTCTCCCATTTCTCATTGTGTCAATTCAGGCTTCTTTTAAAGTTTTCTTTGCACTTACTGACTTAATAGGCAATTTATTTTTTTGTTGCTTTTAAACACAGTTGGCTACTGTTCTATTTCTGGCTAGCACACTGAGGATAAAATGTGATCATTAAGTTAATACCCAGTTTAATTATACAAGTCTCCATTTAAATTGAAGCAAAATTATGCATAAAGGACTTCACGCTTACCTCTTCAGTCCCTCTCACTATATGTAATAGCTTGATAACTTTATTTCCCTATAGTAATTATTTTTGTGCTAATATCTTTTTGAGCGTACAGTAATATCATTTTACTTGTTTCTTTGACGCTGAAAATTGTCCTGGAGATTGCAGAACAGACAAAATCGTTTCATCCTGTCACTGGCTGTGACTAATCTCAGTATTGTCTCCACTTTAGCTTTATGAATTTTGTCTCATTACCAAAAAAAAAGGCTTAATAACAATATATGCTAAAAAAGTAGTTGACTACTGCATACCTGCTTTAAATAAAATGAAACGTTTATTCTTTCTTTTTTGAAAATGTAAGAGACTTCAGTGTGAAGCTGTTCTGAGTCATGTGATGTCATTCCTCACTGGGACAGAGCTAGAGCTTTACTTAAAGGCTCAATAATGTTAACATATTCTTCCCAAGTGGTTCGCATCCCAGGAGCTCAAACAGTTTCATGAAAAATAATTAGTTCTCCTTCAGCACAACTGCTGCCAGGTAGGCCACTTATCCACAATGTGAGAAGAGAAACTGAGCCCCAAACAGGCTGTGATCTGTGAAGATCACAGTGCAGAGGGGGTGAGGTGGGAATCCTGACCCAGCCTCTCCACCCCTGTGCTCCATTCCATTGTTCAGCCACATCTCTGAGATTGCAGAACAAGCTGTTAGCTAATGTCTAATTGTTTCTATATTTATTTCCCTCCACTTTCAAAGTTCTGCTGCTTTGCTTGCATTTTTGATGCTTTTGGAAACACTGCATGATTTTGGATCGCTTTCAGAAGTATTGTCTCTGGTTCAAGCACACATTGAGTGGGATGTGAGGGAGAATCTCTGACTGTTGTGCAAGGGATCAGAGTAGACTTCTGTCTGACACTCTGACTCCTGTGCTGGCTTTAAGCACATCACCAGGGCATAAAGCTTGTTTGTTCCTGAATTGCTGAAATCACCAGGTGGAGGCTGACCCCACTTGAGGGGTGACACCAGGGCACTTATAGCTGGGGCTGCAGAGTGCAAGTTAATGAGATACTTTCTTTTCCTTCTGTTTCTGAGCTCTTGAGAACTAATTTATAATATGTACGTATGTGTAATTTATTTATGGTTTGTATTTCTCTTTACCAATATTATTGGCTTTAATTCATGGGAGCATCAGAATAACTTCCCATCTCCTACTTATATTTTTGGCAAGCAGTGACAATGAGAGTTGGGCCTGTGGGATCCTCATGACATTTAGGCTACACACCAACTAAATATACCCCAGCAAATACAACGGTTTCTAATAAGGGAATCCATCTTGTACAGGCAGCATTTGTGTGTTCAGACACACAAGATAGCCTTGCTTTACAAACGAGTCTTGCAATTTGAGTTTTAGAACTACTACTAATAAGAGGCTGTTCTCTCATGACAGACCTTTCAAAATTTGTCTCACTTCTTTTTCTCAAGGTTTTCTTGGAAAAAAAAGTGATTTTTTTTTTGTTTCCCCACTTTGTTAAGAAATGAAGTCAAAGCTTACAGATAATACTAGCAGGATAACTTTAAAAAAATACATATATTTTATCCATTGTTAAATACAAGGGAACTGTATTTTATTTATATAGTATAGAATAGTATATGTTTCTATAGCATAGAATGTTTTTCCTTTGCTTCCATTAAGGGAGAACCATGAACTAAGCTCATATAGGGGCTGTTTGTTGAGATTTTGTAGTTTCATTCCTACTCTAGATGTCTGGAGAAATTCTTCTGCTGTGCTTAGTCTGTCATGAGGGACTTCAGAATTTGTCTCCTCTTAATTAATTGAACAGCTTATTTTTTGATGCCTTTTGTCTGCTGTTTTCTGCATAATAATTCTGAGTACATTTTGACCTCTCTGTTTTCCCTTTTTCAAATCAATACAGCTAAAACAACCCTTCTTTCAGGAATGTATCTCTATTCAGGTACCAAAATATGCAGCCACCCTAATTTTCAGTCTCTAAATTCTTGTTTATCATGAACGCCAAGGGAGATGAACCTTTGGAATGGGTTTTTCTAGAGGCCAAGCAGCTCGTTCTCCAAACCCATCTTATATAAATTACCTTCAGGGAGCACAGTTCATAGCCCTGCTTCTCTCTGGGTTACAGAGGTAATTCATCAATTATGGAGAAATAATTGTAGAAGCACCCTGGCCTTACCAGGCTGTTTCTGCAAAGTACTTTTTGTCTCCTCAGCCAGTTCTGGTGCCCTTATGAGAGACACTCAGCCCCATGCAGGATGAGCCCTGACAAAATTCCTGATCTTGTCCTGGGCTCCTCTTGGTGGGGCTGGGCTTTAGCTCCGAGTCAAGCTTAGGGAGTGGAGTGGCACGGAGGGTTAGAAGGGTTAAAGATGGAAAACATCCCTGGGTTTGCACTGCCTGCACCAAGATGGGCTCTTCAGAGCTGAGAGTAATTGCTCTGAGAGTTTTGTAGCAGTCAGTTTGAGGGGATACCAGTTCAGGAGTGGTGGCTGTAGCTGTGCAGGGGTTGGGATTCCTGAGAGGAGCGATGGAGCCTCACTGACAGGATTGTCACTTTGGCTTACAGAGTCTTCCACTTCTGAATGGTTACACTGGAAATAATAACCAAAACAATAGAGAAGCTATCCACACAGCATTCAGTTAGAGTATTTTTTACTACTTGAATTAATTACACCATCGTTAGGTAGTTCTGTGATTTAATTTACATTCCTGAAAAACACCATTAAGACAGTCTGACTGGCTTAATTCATTTTCTCTGCTTCCACACACAGATCAACTTGACATCATTTCAATGGCTGAAACAACAATGATGCCTGAGGAAATTGAGCTTGAGATGGCAAAGATCCAGAGACTTCGGGAAGTCTTAGTCAGAAGAGAATCAGAGCTCAGGTTTATGTAAGTATCAATCCTTCTGGGAAAACACTATGCAAAATTAATCAAAATTGGAAAGAATGGTACTTAGATGACTTTTATCTGCTTGACATTTTAAAAGGGAGAAAGATAAAGAGCATCCCAGTTAGGTGAGCACTTACAAAATGCCGTTGGGAAATTATTTTTGTAGTTGCAAAAGAAATTACCTTTTTTTAATTCAGCACCTTTTTTTTTTTTTTTTAATTCAGCACAATTTGCAGAATACATAAAACAGATCTCTTACTTACAAAAGGAAACTTTAGCAAAGTATATGTCTATGGAGCATATTTTCCTACCTGATTTCAGTCCTTTGTGGGAAGGATATTTGTTTGAACAAAATATCAACAGGTAGGGGATTTGAAGCTTCCACATTCTAACCTAATTCAGGCTTTATTCCTACTTCATTAGCGGTCTTAGACCGTTCATGTCACAAGAGAGCACACTGTGTTCTGCACTAACAGCAGCCAGGATTTGACATTTGTTAAATGGAAGCCATTAAGTTATGAACACAAAACACTTTCTGATATAGCAAATTAAATAGCAATACTCCAAGAGGGATTTTCAAAATTGCCAAAAAGGTCAGGCATAGGAGCCTCACTGAAGGTTCATGAATATTAATCCAATTCTGTTGATGAAGTCAATAGGGTTAATATCCCTAAATCATCGAATTTAGAAGATCAGAGCTTATTAATAAGAAATGTATTATTTTGAAGCGTCCTCGTCTGTGAGTATCTGAGGTCAGAAACAAATTGCTGACAGACCAAGAACTTCAGTAACTTTAAAACCTGCTGAACTCAGACCTTTGGCATTAATGAAGCTTCAGTGGCCTGAAAAAGCTCCCTGGCTTTCTTCTCACTTTAAAGCACAGGGATCTGGTACTTTGACCCTTACACTGGAGGTTAACTTTAGTGCCCTGACTTGCACTGCCAGAAGCTGAAAGCATCACCCCTCTGCAAACAGCACAGACATCTGTCTGAGTGTTATCCCAAAAGACTTCTGCCCAGAATCACTGCTTAGACACCTTTGGAAATAAGGACTGGTAATAGTGGCACTGACCTTTAATAATGCCATAGTGGTACAAATAAAGTGAACAGGAAAGGTTTTGTCACTCCTGCTCCTGGTAGGGAAATAACTACTTGGGTGTTGGTTTGTACATAAATTTAATGTGGAAGAAGCCTCATCATTGAACCCTGCACTTCTCTTGACATTTTCTGTGTCAGACAAAGCACTGAAATGAACTGCCCCAGTGAATGAGAGCAATTGTTCTGTTTGTTCTGGTATCCAGTCTGTTCTTTTCATCTCCCCCATGCTCACACTCTTTACTCAGTATTGCCTGGCAGGTGTTTGAGTAAGGGATTTAACACAGGACTGCTTGCTTATTGAAAAGTGAACAGAACTGATGTTCACACTGTGCCCTGTTCTCCTCCTGAGTCAGATCTCATCCTCACACTCTGCCTGGAGCTGCCCAGGTGCACTCCCAGCCTCTCCAGGCACAGGCAGGGAAGTTCCTCTGAGCAGCAGAGTCTCTGTGAGGCTTGGCCCAAGGTGCTGGCAGAGCAGGCAGGTGACACAGGCAGCGATTGCCAGAGGTGGCCTCAGTTTCTGTCTTTTCTAAGTCATGCAGAGCCACAGTCACAGAACCTCTCATTCTTTCAGCTGGAGCAGACCAAGATGAGCACTTTTCCAGGGATATTCACACAGCTTTCTAGTCCAGCTGCTCCCTGCTGTGTGGCAGAATATTCTGACTCTGCTCATTAATCCTTGAGGCAGTTAAATTCACTTTGCTAACACCACTGAATGAAATGGCCAAAAAATTGTCTATTTGGCTTTATCTAATTTTTAAAAATGTTTTCACAATTTAGCCCTGACAAGAGAGAAGCATGTTGCTAGTGATACCCAAGTAATACAGCAGCACCTGTCCTTTACTGCTTTCATGCTGGATAGTTTGCACTGAGGGAAGGGCTTGGCTGCATTTGTCTTCAATACAAACATCTTTTAATGACAAATGTATTTTAATGACCTATTGCTGAGATTAACAGCACAACTCATGGTTACCTCAGTGGCCCAAGTGTTGTATCTGTTAAACTACACAGTTCACATGAACTCTAATTCACAGACAGACTGTGGAAGACTTTATATGTGGCCTTTTTTTTTTCTAAATTTGATTTCTGAAGTAATGAATTGCCAATCTACCAAGACCAGAAGTCTTTATGTAGGTCATGAATTTTAGTAGCTGATTTCTTCTGACAGGACTAGAGTCCCCTGGGAATGACCTATACAACATGAAGCAGCCTCCTCAGACAGGTTTTAGGCAGACTCAGCTTTGAGCACTGCTAACGAGCAGCACCACACCTCTGCTCAGACCAGCTTTAATGAGAACCACATCTCTTTAGTTCTTGCATCTGCTTTAGCTTCTCCTTTAATTATAGCAAAAGGATAAAACACACATACAGTGTTAGAGAAACTGTGTGGTGTTTGTATTCCCTTTTTTGCCCTTCATGCTGTTAGCAACAGAATAGAAATTCTCTTGAACTGGGGGTGTTTTTATGGTTCTTATGAAAGCATGAACCTTATGAAATGATTCTGTATCTCTTGCACATCCAGCCACAGCTCACATTTCAAGCTATGTTTTTTTAAAGTAATGGTTCATTCTTCTCACTGTCTGTCTGACTGATCTTTTTATTCACATGTAGCCAGACCCTAAAGCAGGACAAAGCACACTGTAGCTGTGCTTGAAGGAAGCAGCTCTGTAGCTGTGCTGGGAGCGTGTCCCCAGCCCTTGGGGTGCCCAAGGCTCCCTCCTGGCACGGGCACACACGGCCTGTCAGCTCTGCTTGTGACCCCCAGCCCGTGCCACTGCTCTTCACTGCACTTAAAAACACTCAGGCTCAGGAATAAGAAAACAAAACTCTGCAAGCTAGACCTGCTGCTGATGGAAACCACAGCAAGCTCTTCTTCTGTCAGGTTTAATCCATGGAAGGAACATGCTCTGAGGCTGCTAATTAAATTTACTATTTTCCTTGAAGAAGATGCAAATGTGGTAGCCATAAAATAAGGCTACTGCCATTATTATCCATGCCATTGTTTTCTTCACTCTAAAGTGAAGCAAAACCATACAGAAACTCCAACAGATATATCTGATTTTCAAATTTCAAATAATATTTTTTATGGCAAAACACAGCTTTTTAATTCCACTGTGTGAAATTTAGATGTGTGACAGCTTATTCTTAGCCTGTCACCTGAAATTTTTTGATTTGAAAAGCAAGGAAAGCAGCCAAACTCTTTTATCTGTTTAACAGACTATTTTCTATATACCACAGTGAAACAGCTCATCCTGTAGTGTATATTTTATAAGAGGCCAGTTTTCTGATAATTCTTGTTTTTATTTTTATCGATACAAAGAAATAAGAAAAATAAGCTGAAGCAATGGACTAAGAGATCATGATGTTCCCCAAATGAATGTGCACATTGCAAATCAGATATTAACTTTTGTAAATGTGTCCTTTGCTTTGCTCCTTGTTTTTGTTTCCTCCTTAAAAAAAAAAAAAAAAAAGGAGGGCAGCTGCAAGCAGCTGTACCCTTCATATCCAGGAAATCCACACTACTTCTAACTGAATACCTGCTTGCTATGAAGAACTACCTAAAGTTCATAAGGGAACAATTTTCAGATTATAAAATCAAGCCTTCCTGAATTAGGTAATGCCACAATTTATGTTGTGCAATCATATTTTAGCCCAGGCAACCTCAGTCACAGCAGAGCTGATCCACTGTGATTTGCTCTGTAATTACATTTTCAAATCCTATTTTTGTCTCAAGACCCTGCCTTGCTTAGTGCCCAGGATGGACCTCCTTGGGATATGTCCAGGTTATGTAGAAATTGTGGCTGTTTACAGCATCTCTCCTTCAATGCTACTGATACTGTGAAATTTCATAAAATGATGCCAGGAGCTGTTGTGGCCATCTCCAGCCAGCCCAGGAAATGAAAATACAGCTTGAAGCCATCATATGCCACCTCCAGCTCTTCTCAGTTTGTTTTTAGAATTACTGAGAACTCAGCCTATATATTGATATGAAGGAGACAATATGTACAGAAGAGCATCAGTTTATAGCCTGCCAGCATTCCCCCTCCTTTGCTGCTCAGGCTTCTCTCAGCTCCTTTCTTAAAATGTTCTCTATAAAAAGAGTTTTGGGTCAAACTGTAAATGTTCCATCTGTCTGTGCTGTTAAGGAAAGCAAACACACCACTTCAGAACATGCATGCTCTCTCTTCCTTTCTAATTCTCCTTCTCCTGTCCCACTTCCTTTTTTTTTCCTTTCCTGGTGAGATAACAGACTCAAAAGCTGAGAGAGCTGCTCAGGCAGCATCCTCTTTGTCACATTTGTCACACATTTAATGTGTTGCTGCTGTGGATGTGTTTGGTTTCAGAGGCAGTTTAGGATCGCTGGGGGCATGGAAATGTGCTGTGCTGCAAGACAGGATTGTAAAAAGGGATGATGCATGTGTTAGCTCAGTTTAGCTGACAGAGAGAGGCAGCAAACCCTCAGACCTCTGTGTGATACAGAGCAGATCAAATTTGAACTTCAGAATCATTCGTAGTACAAAAGTTGTGCATTTTAAAATGCTTTATCATGTTGGGAGCCAGTAAATATTATTAGTAAAGGGGAGATCTTCTCACCCACAGTTACTGCCTGTGCCTGTGGAAAGGCATGGAATTCTCATAAAACAGCATCCACTGTCATCATGAAACACAGTCTGTGGGAGAGCTGCCAGTGCCTGATGCTGCTGGCTCTCCAGATGGGAAGCAAAGCTTGAAGCCAGGTATATTGTGTGACCTTGAACTAAAACTGTGGCAGTTGCTTCCACCTGTGATAGCTGTCTGGGGATGGTTATTTGTGTCATGTAGAATGGCAGACAATGGCAGAAACTGACTGGCAGTGTTTTAATGTGTAGGGAATAGAAGATATTAAACATAAAGCCCTATTAGGTTGCTTTAGGCAATTACTGAAAACATTTTACTCATTAAACTTTTTTTAATCTGTGAAAATGCTATAAATACGATGGTGTATTTGCTTAATGTCTGTGTGGTTATTACATCACTAAACTAATACTGTGAAGAGGCCAAATTCACCTCCACATTGACTCAGAATTAAAATTGGTCATTATCTTTGTATACTCTCACCACACACTCATAGATGACTCCCTCTTCTCCAGAGTGCTCATAGTATCTACATCATCCAAATTCTCCATAGATCTATTCAGGATTTTAGACCATTTTACACTATTATGGTTGCTTACTTGAAATCCCAGACCTTTTATGTAGAAAAGTTTGCTGCAACTTGACTTTGCAGTCCCACAGCTTCATTAGCTGTCCAGAGTACATAATTTATCCCAAGTTTTTTGGGTTTTTTTTTGCTTCAAATCAGGCTTACTTTTTCTTTACTTGACTTTTAAACCTTTATCCTTGTCCCAGTTTGCAAAAACCCATAAATCTCTGTTGTGCTGTGACATTGATGTGTCCACTGCTGGCAGTAGCTGAGGTGGGATGGTCAGTAATGGTCATTCTGGGGGGTATTGGGTGTAATGGCAGAATCTCAAACTTAGGGCAGATTCCTGGAGAAAAAGGTGTAGTTCATACTCCAAAAATGTATAGTACATACTCCTGAGAACAAAAGGACGTCCCCAGAGGTCAGACAGGAGTCCCAGCTTTATGGCACTTGCACTGTGCACAGCACACTGGTATTTTAAGTACAGAAAGGTATCTCTGCTGATTGCCCACCTTTGTGCAACCTCTGCAAAGGGAAGCAACTCCAAAGTACACAACAACTGCTGAAGTGAGAGGTTAATTCCCTTGGTGATGACAGCCTTAAACAAACCAACTTAGAAATCCCATGTTTTAATTTAAAAGGGGTGAATCTAGTAGACACAAGTGGGAAAATGAAACAGTCAATCTCATTACTGGCTGAACTTGGAAGGTAATGCTGCAAAGTACTACAAAAACGTGTACGTGGAGTGTTCCATTCTCAAGTGAGAGAAGGCAGCAGTAATTGCTGTCTTTGTATGGACAAAATTAATTTCAAATTTTAATTCTTTTTTGAAGCAGATACTTCAATACTCTTACAAGTGTCTCACTCATGTGACATCAACTCTGATTTCTCAGTGGCTTTCATGCCTCATGTGGCAGCAGAGCCACACACTGAGCATCACCCTGGGGAAGGGAGGAAGGGGAGAGAACAGCCTGTCAGAGGTGTGAATAGCAGTGGTAACTCACTGGTTATGTATTGCTAAGCAGGTGTTCTGACTTTTGCTTTCTTGGGTACTTTGGATTCTTTTGCTGCTCCTTTTTTATTTTGTACTGTATATTATCTGTTTTCTGCCATCTGAGGTTAAGCACAGAGTTCACTTAGGACTGTTTACTTATGAATTCAGCATCTGGTACTTTTCTCTGAGTTTGGCACCTTGTTACTGCAGTGTAAATAAATAACACCAGCAAAACCAGATTTTTGCTCATGAATAGAGCTGTTGTTGTTGTCAATGTTTTGTGATAAGATTTGTCTTTTCATGGAAAGGAGCAATAAATCTTTTTTCCTTCACAGTTCTGGAATCTTAACAACACAGTATCACTTTTTGCCATTTCCTTCTTTTTTTTCCCTTCCTGATTGTATCTTGCTCTGGGAACATAGGATGCACTCGGGGAGGCTGCAGAGAAGGAGCAGTTGTGTGATGATACATATTAATTAATAAATATTCCTCTCAGGCTGTTGGCTTCATAAGATGAGGCACCATTGGGAAAGCACCAAGCCCAGCTGTGAGAGGGACGCCCTGGCTGCCCCAGGGATGCAGCCTGGTGTGGCTGTGGCTGAGTGTCCCCCCTGGGCTCTGCCGTGCCAAGCACAGCACAAGCAGCACATAACCAGAGTGCTGGAGACAGGAACCAGGACACTGCGGGCTGTGAAATGGCACAGCTCTGTGCTTTTGTAATGGAACTTGTCACACAGTCAAAGCCTGACGTCTCTGAGATTAGGGACAGCATTTCTAGGGGACTGCCAAGGGTCTGGGAGCCTCAAGGATGCAATGGATTGGCCCTTCCAGTCAAGCACATCCTGCACACGTGGCACTCACAGTTCCCTGTGGACAGCTGAGCTTCCTCTAGGCAAGGATGTTCTGCAATGAAGTGTCCCTCTTGCCCTGTGGTATTTCACTGGTTCTTCTCACTTGTTTTCTGCTATAAATAGGCGAGTAACCAGTGAATTGAAAAGCCCTGAAATGGACTGTCAGTGTTTAATTTTATACCAGAAACCTTTATATTCTTTTCAGCTGTGATAACAAATAGTTGCTCTTCTGGTTTTAAAAATAAGAAAATGTCAAACATGAAGGCAAATTAAGAAGGAAGTGTGTCATCAATTCTGCTAGAGACAATGCACAGCCAGACCTAGAGTTTCCTCCTTCCTGTGTGTAATACCCAAAAATAGAACTACCAGAGTAGTTTAAATGAACCGGGTCCTGTGCTTTTGCATAGACTCTTCTGTATGCTGCTGAAAAGGGCTGATACTTGTCAATTTAAATCTGACTTCTCTGTTGTCTATACATTTTTAGACAAATTAACTTAGTCAGTTTTTGCCACATGGAGAAATAGTCCCCTCCACAGTGGGGCAATTTCAGAAAAACTCCTCTTGTTACTATTGATTAATGGTAAAACTTCCTAACTGGCAGAGGAGATGGCCAAGCTCAAGAGAATTCAGCAATGTCAGTGAAAATGAAAAACAGACAGCCTCTCTAGACACTGTTCTGAATTTACAGGAAATATATCTTAAATATGAGCCTTCAGGGACTGAGAATTTCAAATGCCATCTTCAGTTCTCTGGAACAACAGCTGAATTACAACATGACTGTGCTAGTTGTGCTTCAGTAGCTTCTATGCACTGTTCCTCCAGCAGAGAGCACTTTTAACAAGAAAGGTTAGACACACTTACTGTAATAGTGCAAGTTAATCCCAGGACCTCTGATTTGTGAGCTGCCCTGCCAAGCAGGCTGGTCAGCAATCTGTTACCTCAATTGCCAGCTCTGTCTTCCAGCCCCAGCAGCACCAGGTGCTGAGCTAAATAACAGTGTGATAAACACACACCATAATGACTCAAACAACGTGTTCTGTATTCATTAAATGTTGCCTGTGATCTCAGAGATACCTAATTAGAAGATTTGAGTCACTAAGCCAAGCTGACAGGGACAAAAAGGAGTCAAATATAGAAGAGGAGCATCAGGTGGAGGTCGTTTTCTTCTCCCACATAACAGGCAACCAGACAAGAAGAAATGGAGTCAAGTTGCACAGGGAAGGATTAGATTGGATATAAGGAAAAATTTTTTGACTGAAGGGGTGATCAAGCATTGGTAGAGGCTGCCCAGGGCAGTGGTGGAGTCACCATCCCTGGAAGTGTTCAAAAGATGTGCTCATGTGGCACTTGGGGACGTGGGGTAGTGGTGAACATGGCAGTGCTGAGGTAACTGTTGAACTCTATAATCTTATTTTCCAACCTTAACAAATCTATGATTCTATAAATTTATTGTGCTCATGTAGTCCCAAGGACACTTTCACCATTGCAGATTGCCCACAGCTTTGGCAAAGCCATAAACACCTGCAGTACCCAAAGGCAGCCTCCACTGGAGTCCCTTGAATTTGCAGCTTGACATCATCCTCATCTTAGCAATTCTCTTTATTTCTATACATTTCTTTACTTCAATCCCCCACATTTCTCCATAACTACTGGTTGCTCTTGGATGGTGTTCAGCTTGCTCACTGGGGACACCAGCAAGGAGATGATCTCGTTATCCCTGCATGGAGACCCTCAGTTACATAATCATGTCATCTTGGGCTTAGCAGGACACCTGATTCTCAGGCCAGCTCCTAGACTGGCACTATCAAAGTCTTCAGAAACTCCAGCAATTACAAGCATTTTACTCCTGGGACAGGAATGTATTAGAACTAAAAATAATCTAAATGCCTGCGAACCCTCGTGGCAGAGAGGGAAGGAAAGCAACAAACCTGGTCTAGATTCCTTTTTTAACTTTAAGCACTTAATCCAATAACAGAAAGCAAAGGAATCTCAGACCTCCTCTTACAGACATGCTAGAGGGAGCACAGATCTATTTCCAGCTTTGAAAGTCATTCAGCAAAGGCACAAGCTCTCTAGACAGGCTGAACTGCTCTGCACATCCTGAAATCAATGAAAATTATGTTTGATGCTCATGTAGCTGTTACTAATAGTTCTTACACTCAAATATGAAGCGTTTGTCAGTCTTGTTGGCCATCTCTTTTTTTTGGCTGACCACTAAGAGGGGTGTTTAGTGATTTTTCACTATAATATAGCTTTCACTATAATTTTTCCTTTTTTCCTGTCCATGTCTCTAGATGGCACCTAGGTCTTACACTGGGGAATTTGCTTTTCTTCCTTGGCTGAAAATAAGACAGAAAAATTTAGCTGTTGGGGAATAATTTCTACTGAAACAAAACAAAACAATTCTTTTGTGTCTGGTACAGAATGTTTCTTTTTTAAGTCCAGCCTCCCATTATCTTGCACAGCCTTTGAGGCTTGCCAGGGCCCAGCTGAATGGGAGGGCTGTGCTCCCCCTCAGTGCAAGAGGTGACTCATGCTGTCACCTCTCCTGTGCAGTGCTCGGGGCACTCGCTGGACCAGAGGAACTGCGATGGGGCTGAGTCACTGTGCCAGACACTGCAGGCTCTCCCGACCCACTTATTTTCCTGTCATTTGATGACATGATTAGAAAATCTTTTGCTCATGCTGTTTATTCATTATGAGGTTTGGTTTTTTAGGTTTTTTAGTTTGTTTGTTTGTTTGGCAAACAGAGAGTCTCCTTGTAGGTTGTGAGGATATAGCTTGAAATACTAAGAGAGAAGAGAATAATGTGTGATATCTCCAAGCACACAGAGGGTGTTCTGCAATAAGCCATCAAGAAAGAGAAAAGCAGAAGTGCAGACAGTGTCAGGAATACATAAAAGCACACTGAGAACTCATCCCTAGTTCAATACTATTGCAATTACTCCAGGAATGGATTTGGGCCCCTAACAAGAGAAATGTTTTATCCTACTCATAACTCATGTGTTTAGGATTCCTGGGCAGACATTTAAAGCTCAGCTCTGGAGGCAAAACTGCCATACTGTAACTGCTGTTTGCTTCATTGATGTTTTTTCTGCAATGTGAAAAATGATTTCACAGGGACTGGGAAGGATGTACCATCTCTTCCAGAGAAGAGAGAGTTCAGCAAAGGTTGGTTGTATATTGCAAGTCTTAGGCAAATGTCTCAAGCAGCTTTGCAGGTAACTCAGCCAGGCCTGGAGGGTGCTGTGTCAGAGCCTGTGCCTTGCTGGATCTGCAGGGAAAAGTCCCTGCATCCTGCACAGCCCCACAGCCTGCCTGTGCTGCCTTTCTTCCAGAAGGCACCAGGCACACAGGGGGTGTCACAGAGCTTTGGAATGAGCTGGACAAGAGTCTGTGTGGCTTCTCCCCCAGCTTGTCTTGCATTGATAGATTTGACTTACAGGAGAGAATGGGCTGTAAAATGAAGTTCACTGTGTTTCTCCAACTTCTCTGTGGGTTAGGGAACCCAAAGGAGATTGCTGCCCTCCTTAAAAAGCTCTTTTTACTTCCTAAAGAGGTCTGATAGTAATACCAAAATGCTCTCAGTCAAATCCTGCTGACCATCCAGCTTCCAAATGAGAAATACACTGGGATTTGATTATTTTTTTTCCAGAAGCAGCATTAACTTCTTCTGGGACTCCTGTAACTACTCACATCCAACATCCAGAGCATCAGAGCATAAGGGGGAAGAGAGAAGAAGGTTCATAGTACCAGTACAGACTGAATGGCCTGCCAAGAGTGTTCCTGTCTAGGAGTTCCTCTTCTTCCCTTTGCTTCAAGGGCAAAGAGGCAGCTCTTGCCCAGGACAGCACCTGCTGCCCTGCATTCAGTATTATTTGCTAGCAGATGCAGGATGTGCTTTATAGTTGCAAGCAACGATGGATCCTGCTTTCATTAAGTCAGGTGGACGAAGCTTTGGCATGGTCTCATATGTCCTTCAGCCCTCCCTTTAGTCATTTAACCTTATTTTTCATTACTTCTTTCCTAATCAGCACTGTGGAATGGATGAAACACAAAGGCTGTTTGACACAGATGGGAGGAAAGATGTTCCATGTGCTTAAGAGGCTTGGTGCAGATGGTGGGTTTAGTTTTTGTCCATCAGCACAATGCACCAGCCTGCAGAACTGGGACTCTGCAGAGGTCATCTGACTTATGATCTTTGCAGTTCATGTGGTCACAGGGCTGTTACAGACCTAAAGTGCTTTGGCCACAGATTTACTTCCCTGCTGTATGTTACAAGGCAGGAACAAAGTTTAGGTCTCAGGGGAATGAGATGCTGAGAGTGTCAGCTACATGCTCTGCAGTCTGAAAACCAGCCAAAATAATGGGAAGGAAGTGCAGCTGAAGTTGTAGTATGAGGCCAGCACTGTTGCCACAAATGGGGCACAGGGACTGTAGGGACTACTGAACATGAATGATCTTGCTCACTTGGAATATACTGCTGCTGCTATTTTAAATTCCTGAAAATCCTCAGAGAAGAGCTGTGCCATTAGGTTTTTGGAGTTCCTTAGCGAGGGCAGGAAGCCAAACTGATACAGTAAAGGATTTTAATTAGTGTATTTCAGAGCTTCTCAGAATGAAGCCAAATCTACTCAATCAGGAAAAAAAAAATCCTTTCTCTGTCTATCACCGAGATCTTCTGTAGAAACTCACTGTTCTCTTCACTGTTCACTGTTCTGTTCTAGCTGAGTGTGGCCCAATATCATTTGAATACAGCAGTTCAATATTGAATATTTCTCACCAAGAGCCATCATCTTTGTTAGCCACGGTCCTCTTACTCAAATGTGTGAACCTGACACCCAAAGTGCATGAACACTGAATGGATAAGGAGCTGTGAGGTTTGCTCACATCCCAGCACATTTGGAATTCCGACTCTCCCTGGAGGACAGCATTTAAGATTAATTGATAAAAGTAATTTCAGTACCATTTAGTGTGATGGATCTCAAGAGTAAAGCAGGCTTTGCTTTTGATGAGCATGAATAATATGGGGAGCCTGTGTCCTAAACACACACAGCAATGGACCATGCACTAGTCCTTAGGCAAACATGCTGATCTGCCCAATAAAATTAGGTCTTACAAGACAGATGGGCAGTGGGAGAGCAGATCCCAGCAGAGATGACAGAGATACACAAAGAAGGAAAAGAGGTCAGCAATAAGGATTATTAGGAGAGGTATTTCACGGTCATATTTTGGGAGGAGAGGGGTAAAAAGCAGCAGGAACAGCTGTCATGGCACAGTCAATGTAGCAGAACAGGCAAGATGGAATTAACCAAAGCAGCAAATAATAAAAGCATCAACATGTTTTACTAACAAGAGCAAAGCAGCTGAAGGACAGCTCCCTGCAGAGACCTACGTTCCTTGCAGAGGCGGTGGGGAGAATAAAAGCTCTTGGGTTGGGATTAAAGTCTCATTTGTGCCAGAAACGCCTACTTTTTACACTCCTCACTTAAATCAGTAATTTGGCTGCATTGTCCTTTGGGGGCTCACTCTCATGTACACACACACTCCAATCCCTCAGCCTTCCTCTCCTGAAGGCCCCTGTGACACCCCATGCTCTGATGGCAACTCAGCCACCTTCGGGTGGTCAGGCAGCAGCCAATCCACCCCTCAGGCACAGGATCATGAAAAGCAGAACTGAGAGATCCGTGGGCAAGGAGAGTGTTGGTGAGATCCAAGCTGAGAATGTACAATTAATCACAGAGGCTGGGTTTGGTGTTCTTCAGGGTGTGATTTCAAAATGGAAGCCCCAGGTGCAGCCCTTGCAGCCAACACCTGAGCCTTGGCTGCTGCTGTGGCTGACACTGAGATGAAACCTGTGCCAGGAAGCTAATGCTGAAGGCTGCTACCTTCCAGGGGAATAATTCAGTATGGCAGCTCTCTGGAGAAGCAGCAGTTTCAATGAGAACTGAAGGTGCAGTTTCTGCTGATGTTACTTTTTGGGGATTTTTTAAACTGTCTTCTGTGTCTTAACATTAATGGACTTTCTGCACATATCAAGGATTTGAAGCATTCAGCATCAACCGTGGAGGACATTCACCAGAGGCACAAGACCTCAAAAATAGATAAATGCCAAATTATGACAGTTTCCAGACCTCTGGTATCGGGGCTAAATTATTAGTAAGGTCATAAAGAAAGCTGGTAGTGGAATATGAACCTTGCCCTGGCTGTGCCAAATAACGTGGCACCTTCTGTTGCCCCTTCCCAGACTCACTGCTATTCTCACCCTTGCTCCTTTCCCAGTGAACACTGTTGCTGCAGTCAGAGCCATATGGCACACGTGTCTTATCCCAGGACACAGGTTCCCACCCCAGAAGTTCAAGAAAGCAAAAGGCATTTGAAATTATCCATGGTGTGTATGACCTATACACAAATTAGAGCCCAGTATGACAAGCAGTCAAGGGCTCAGTGAGCATTTAGTGTTAAATTCCCTTTGCTTTCTGTTAAAATAGGTGAAGTGAAGAGTGTCAGGATCCCCTCTGCCTTTGAGAATCTCAGGTCCCAGGCAAGGTCCAGGGCCGTGTATTGAGATGAGATCTGGCCAATCCCATCACACAGGGTGGAGTTTGCATGTCTGACCATGCTTTTTCTGTTTCTGCAGGATGGATGACATCCAGCTGTGCAAAGACATTATGAACCTTAAGCAGGAGCTACAGAGTTTGGTAGCAATCCCAGGTAATGGCTGTCTCCATCCAGTTTTAGGATAATACTTGTGTTCCTGGCACCATTCCCACTGTGCATCACCCACCCATGCCCCAGCAATCAATCTCCTCCCCACAAGGTTGAGTTTCATATCTTTTTCTTCTAGTCCTTATTTTTAATTCCCATTTTCCTGTCCATCTCTAATCTCCATGTCACTAAATTTTTTCTCATGCTGTATTTCACTGCTTCCATGGCAGCAACCCTGCCAGTATCACTCAAACAAGGAGCACATTCCTTATTTCTTGCACTCCCTTGGCAATTTCCATGGAACCAAGTGGCACAGAGATTGTCAGGTAGAAAAGACAAGTGCTGGGATACCAGAGATAAAAGAGGGAAAGAAGAAGGATTTATAACCATCACTGTCAAAGTGATTGATTTTTTCTTTGCTACACCAATCCATTGTCACACCTGTAGTTAAATCTACTTTCTCGAATCAAGAACAGTTTTCTATGAAAAGCAAGGCCCAAAACTCTGGTTGGTGTTTTGCCATAAATCTCTGCAAATTCACTGTTTGAAGGAGGAACAGAGTTGTGGGCAGTTCTTCAGTTCTTGGCTCAGAACTCCAGCTGCCATCAGTGAGGAATTTTACGTCACTACAGCTTTGCCATTTGAGATGATCCCCACCAGCCCTACTCTGCTGGAGAAAAAAACACAGACAGATCCTGCAAAACACTCAGAAACTGCAGCAGGCCATTTACACCACCTCTTACTGCACAGCCTCCAGAACCCTGCAAAAATAATTTGCTCCTGCTTAACTATTAAGGCCAAGTTTTGACTGTCCTTTGGTTATCCTCATTTTTCTTCCTCACATTTTATTGTGCAACTTTGAAGGACAACTTTGTCCTCAGAAAGGAGAGAGAATATCACTTGTGACACAGGAAACTGCTCTGAAACTGCCCACTCCCAGCTTGTGAAAGAACTTTGGCACATTTTGCACCCAACAGAAATATATTAATAATATATTTTACTTTTGCTTTCCTTAGACTTCTTAGTTATGTGTAGGTCCCATTTTAAGTTTTTAATAATAACGCTGTTGCTTCATTATTTGTTCAAATGGTATTGGAAAGGATTACAAATCCTAGAAAGTATCTGTGAGTGCTGCCCCTTGCCTCACCTTTCTAATCTGCAAGCTTTCCTGGCTAGACTTTTAACTTACAGATAGGGTTAACCAGCTTTCATTGTTTTGGCGTTTCTGCTGTTTGTTTTGGGTTTTTTTTATCTTTTAGAAATTATTTTTCAGTCTCAAGGCCTCAAGTAGAGACCCACAGACAGCAGTTTCCCCTTCACACTTTGCAAATCTCAGCAAACTGAAGAATGAAAAAGGTGCAGTTCCAGCAGTGGCATCTTTAGGCAGAATCACAACAGCTTGGTCTTAACAAAGACAAAGCAGCTGCTGGTATTGCCTAAGTGCTGACACAGCATGTGCCTAACCTAGAAAAACACCTTCCAGAAATGGATTCATTCACAGTCTTTACCAAAATTTTCCTGTTGGAATACAGATTTGTATAGAGAGCTGCTCCTTGGTTTCAGTGGATAGTTTCAGTCAGTTTAGCCAATTTCAGTAGATAGGGAATCAGTCTTTTAGTACACAGAATATGCAGTAGTTTGCCACATATATGAGTATATTTCATAGACAGTTTCCTGAAGGATATAATGGGAGAGCACATCTCAATTTAGGAAAAGGATAGATTGAAAGGAAGTAGAAAGTAGCTTCTACCTTCAGAAGTGAGGAGGGTCCTTGCTCATTAGCCATAAGAGACAAAGCAAGAAAAAACAGTGACCTCAAAGCATTCTTTTTCAAAATTTGTACTAAAAACAACTGTTTTCAAGTGTCTGATTAATTTAGCTGTTTAAACTGTCTTATAACTTGAATCAGCAGATATAACACAGCTCAGATGCCTCAGACTGCAGGCAGCTCACTCTTCTTCCCTCAGCTCTCACTGTACTGAATTGTGTGGTTCTCTAAACACAGTTCTACTGCCCAAATCCCAAATTCTTGATTTAATACAAAGTGTCTTCACAGCTGATCAAAAATTTTGGCTCCTTGGAGAAATACATGAGCTTGGATTTGCCTCTGGTTTTCTCATCTCTGCTGCATTTGCCAGGTTTGAAGAGTTCTGTCTTAAATACATTTGCTTTATAGCCTGAAAGAACAGCTCTGTACTCCTTAATAATTACAACTTTTAGTTTGTGACAGGCAAATCTTTCATGCCACAAAAATTGTTGTTTTTAGACAACTTAGCCATTCCAGACTGGGCAATTAACAAGGACATACAGTAATTACTCAGATTTTTGAAGCACAGGGAAAATAAACTTTCACTTATTTTTCTACATGTTACAACTGATGCTCTTTGTGGGGATTTGCAGCTCACCTGCCTTGTCAGAGTAGAAAAAAAGTGTTGTTTTCAATATCCAAAACTGTCTTGAAACACAGAGAAATAGTTCCTTTTGGTCTGATCTCCTTCCCCCTGAGGTCAAATGGAGTTTGTACATCAGATTTTAACAAAGCATCTTGAACTATTTTCTTGTTAAAGCTCTTAAAAAAATTCCAAGCAATGTCTTGCAGAGTAATTGAGTATTAGAATTAAGCATAGCAAACCCCACTGAGCCTCCAGACCATTAAGCTGATCAGAGTCAACAGCAGCAAGTGAAGAGAGCAAAGAGGCAGTGACCTGCCTTGCTGGGGTTTTGGTGACTCAGGTCTGAAGAACCATTTACTTCAATCAGCAGTTGATTCTCAGACATCTGCAATGTCCTACACCACCCCCTCACACTCCCTAGAGTCCAAAGTAATACACTCTTTTCTCTGTTTTTGACCAGAAAAAGAAAAAACAAAGATGGAGAAGCAAAGAGAGGATGAACTGATTCAGAAGATTCATCGACTGGTACAAAAAAGAGATTTTCTTGTAGATGATGCAGAGGTGGAGAGATTACGGTAAGAACCAAGAGCAACTGAACTTATTAGTGACATTCCACAAGCCTAATAATACAATAGATTAAGTGACAACATTTAAATCAACATTAATGGGAGAGAATTGGTCCTTCAAAACAACTTACCAAGTTAAAAGCCTCCTCCCCATTCCATAGGAAAACCATCAAAATTAGATTACTCTAATTCTGTGGCTCTTTAGCCCATTAATGATTCAGTCATCTCATGAATAACAGTGGGCTTTGGTCTCCTATTTTCCTACCAGAAACAGTCTGGGCATTTACCATTTAAAAGAAAAGGATTTATGCTGCTATCAGGGAATCCACGTAAGAAGTAGACAGGACATGGAATTCTACAAGGGGCATATTTGTTGACATCTAAAATCCTCCTTTTTTAATTATTCATGTGGTTGGGTTGATTACTACTATTCCCATCTTGTCATAGCAAAAAACCCCAAACAACAACAAAAAGCCCCAAACCAACTAAAAAGCATCCAGCAGTGCAGCTCTACCTGACTTCAGCAAGTCCTGAAGGGTTTCATCTCAGTAGCTGAGCCCAAAGTTGCCAAGAAAGTTGGAGTCTTCCTCGAAAGTTCACTTCCAGCACCCAAACCCAATCTTTTTTTTTGAGATCAGCACTCTACAGAGAGTCAGTTTTGTTCTTACTTCCCCCTCTCTTTCAACAGTAAAGACTCAATCCATTTATCCAAAATGACAGTATCTCCTCCAACACATTTAAATTCTAAGCAAGCAAGGAGAGGATAAAGCAAAGCTTTTGCCAGAGTCCTGCAGCTGATCAAAGAGAGCTGGCCAAAGGCAGCAGCTGACAAGCAGCCTGAGCTAGAACTGAACCCAGATCTCTCACTGAGCCCCCTGTGCAAATTGCAAAACCCTCAGCAGCAGTTTTCATTCAGGCAAATATTTTGCTTTTTAATATGTGGCAAAATTAAATGTTTCTAGAAATAGCAAAGAAATTCATTCTTTACTCGTGACTTGATCCTAGCTGCTCTAGCTTCTACTGTCCCATTTACAGAGAAAACTGTCATTCCTCTAACAATTATTTTCCTTCTTTCCACCAGGGAAAAAGAAGAAGACAGAGAGATGGCTGAGTTCCTTCGCACCAAGTTAAAACCCACAGACAAAGCAGCACAGTCTCCTACCAGTGAGTTCTTAATCATTAAGAAAAAAAACAAGAACAAAAGGGAAAACTCCAAAGACAACTGATTAAAAGAGCACTTTCAAAGGCCAGCCTCTGTCAAAAGCTAGGTAAAAGCTACCTAGATCACCCAGAAACAACAGTGTGTCAGCAACCCTTACCAAACTACCAAAATACCAAACTACCTCTTAAAACTGAATTTAAATCACCCATGGCCACTTCAAAATTATTTTGTATGTTTTAAATATGCAAAGTATATTTGTATACACAGTGCCACCACCTGCTTTTCTAAGCAGTTAGATTTTGTTAATCATTTTCCTATCTGGTTCTGCAAAAATAACTGAAAAAAACTTCCTCAGATCCATGCTTGAATATCTGAAACAAAGTTTACCTGTTTTACTGCAGTCAAGATGGAATCCAGAAAAAAACTACAAACTTCCACAGCTGACCCAAATTTCTTAATTATTACCATCAGAAATAGGCTTTTCAATCACCCCAACCCAAATCACCTGTAGACAGAATGGCAAACACACATGTTTCTGAGAGACTTAAGTGTATTGCATGAACCCTTGCTTTTAGCTGCAACTTTCAAACAGAACAGTCACAGCAGGAGCTCTAGAAGTTCTCAGGTTGATTTTACCTTGGCTCAAGATGAGCTCTCAGGCAGAGAGAGTCAAAGTGAGAGCAGTGCCCTTGTTAGAAAGGGATTTGGTCCAGCAGCTGAAGAGGCTTGTATCAAACATTCTGCCATTTTGTACAGATCAAGATCTTGCTCAGGAGTTTCCAGAGGTACTGGAATGATTGAGAAGTTCAAGTACAAGGCTGAGAAGAAACATTTTAAGATGCATCACTAATTATTTATACCCCCTTAGTCACAGGGAGCATGGTTAATCTCCTTTGTTTGTTTTGTCATTGCTTTTAAATGCAGTTTTAGAGACAAAAAGATTCTTCTCACCCCGAAAAAAGAAAACCTACCTTTATCTTGTTCTCCTAATTACAACATTCAAATTGATGAGAGAATAAATTTTAGCAATACTTTAGTTCTTCAGCTCCTTTTGCTGTTGGGAGTTAACAGTGAAATGACTTTGTGAAAGGACCCATTATCTGACTGTGAAAAGAGACACCCGCCATGAACCAGATGCAAGTTTACCCTCCCTTTGAGATGTATGGATGCTTTAGTCCCTCTTAACATCCTTCCCTGAAGAGATAAGACTTTCTGAGCAATTTCAAATCACCTGATTACCACCAAAGCTGATTATTTAAACCGGAGTTAAAAATTCAGGGTGGGTGGAGAGAGGGTGGGAAAGGTTTGCACCCTTTAAGGCAGAAGTGGAAAGAACTATTTTGAGCAGTTCTTGGTTCTAATGGTGTCCTGTTTTGAACATTGCAGGCAGCCCAGCAGAAAAGAAGGCAGAACCTCCTCCAAGCAAGCCCACCATTGCCAAGGCAGGGCTGGCAATTATTAAAGATTGTTGTGGGGCCACACAGTGCAACATCATGTAGAGCTCTGGGCTTCCTACCCTGCTTGTCTTTGCAGTGTTTCCATTGAGTGGACCTGGCTGGTGAAGGGAACCAACAGGGCCTGCTAAGGGAGTCAAGAGCAGCTGGCACAGGTGTAATCTATGGACTGTACAGTGGCAGGTTCTTCACTGTTGCATGGATCACTCTACACGCATGCCTAAAAACAAAAGAAATCTATTTAGTGGCTGTCCAGGGACCAGAAGAGATCTGCAGTAGAGTTAACAAAAAACACCCCCGTGATACAGGTGAATGAAAAGGGGCCATATTTTATCCAGCACGGTGTAAAACAGCAATTCTAACAGGCTATAACTTCATAAGGATATGTTGTACACGTTTCACCCCATGACAAACTGCACTCAAAAATTGCCAAATTATCCTGTTTTGGCTGCTTTTCATAACAAAATCCACAAGTAGTAATGCTCTATAAAGCACAATTGATAGAGGAAGCAACTGTAGGATAACTGAGGTTGCATACAAAATACCAAACTTGTGTGATTATCAGCTACTTTGCTGTGGAGTTTCACTTCAAATTCTTCCTAAAGAATGAGATCAGTGACAAGGATGCTGCAAGTAGCTACAGATTTTATATCCCATGTGATATCTGAATTACTCAAGTCAAATTAATATTGTTTGCATCAGGGGAAATAGATCCCTGGCAAAGCTTTAGCAAAGCACAGCTACAGCAAATAGATGAGGCAGTCCAAGGTTGTGTCACTTCTGTTTTAGATCTCCACCTCCCATGAAGTCAGAGAAATATTCACCCAGGGTTTTGCCCATTTTTAAAAGCTATGTGCAGTAGGCTATTACACATCACTGAAAGATTGCTGGGAGAAGAATAGAAGACACAATTTAACTGATATTGAAACCATGCTTAAAACAAGTAATTAATTGTATATTTTGTGACCACAAAAAATAGAAGTTACCAAGCATAGGAAGACACAAGCCACCCAAGACAAATTTGCCACAGACAAATATACAAATACAGAAGTAGGTATTTGTGGCAGGACATTCTATACAACATGGGTTTAAAATTAAGGAAAATACAGAAATACTTGTCGGTGTTTCACCATTAAGTGTGTTTCTGGTCTCTATGCAGATTAAGCCTTGTGGAATCTAATATATTTATATTAGCTGTCAGTAGGTGGTTTGTCTGTGTGATGGTATTCCATATAAATGTACTGTGATAGGTGTAAATAGTAAAATAAATGTACATGGATCTAGTGTGACAATCTCAGGCTTAGAAATAACAAAAGATAGCAAAAAGTTCCTAAAATAAAGTTTTACAAGAGGAACTTCCATTTTGTGAAGCCAGCTAAGTGAAGTGTGTGCTTATATACCAAGGAACCACAGTATAGGAAAGGAGAAAAAAAATTAACAGCAGTTACCCCAAAAGGTTAAAAAGTTATTTTTTTAGAGAGAAAAAGTATCTTAATAAGGCTGAAGGCAATAGACACCATTTAAAGTAACTCCTACTATTCTTATACAAATAAAACCTAATCCTTAGCACTGACTGATCTGATGAAAAACACTTGCATTTCCAGAATAATTTCAGTATTGCTGACTCACTTGAGACAAAGAACCCATGTCACTAAGTACCTTAACTTTTAAGGATCAAAGAGGAAAAACCACAAAGGGTTTCCACTAAGACATGAAGCACTTTAATTAGTTTGACCAAAGATGCAGGAAAGAGAACAAAAGCTGGCTCTCATGTACAGTTATTACATCTTTGTTGAAACATTCAACTTTAAGCTCTGTAGCTGTTACAGTCTGTACCTGGTGTGGGTTGGACTCTGCATAGCACCTGTGTGCATTGACACAGTTTTGGAGAAAACTGCTTTTACGGGAGAGAACACACACTGGAGGGAAAGAAGCACCCCCTGGCTTCTGTAAAATTCCACAGCCTCTTACTGGTGCCCAGTTAAGACATCAGGAACTGTCAGTATCTTAAGACAAGAGGCAGATGGTCAGTGTCATTAATAAAAGCAGGTAAGTCAGGGGAAAAGCTGTTGTGAAGCACCAAACTTTAGGCCTTAGGTGGATCAGCTGTGAATGCCACTAAGGGTCCAGAAGGACTTCTGCACATTGGTGCTTTACCCAGGCTGTGCTGATGACTGGGGTGATCCCTGCAGGCTGCACAGTCACCTGGGAATAAAGTGAAATAAGTGCAGTGTAGGTTTCCATGAAAAAAAATCAGTAGCAAGAAAGAGTTAGACATTCCTGGGAAGCAACACTCATGACCAGGCTACAGAGCCATCTCCTTTAATTAAAACCAAGGAGAAACACAGCAAGTAGAAATGTGCAATATTCATACAGTTAAGCACTGGTAGCCAGTGCCCTAAAGGGACTTGAACTCCAGCAGTGTTAATGAGAGTGAACTTCATTTTCAGAAGTTCTAGCTTGGCTCAGCAGGAAGCTTTTCTGTATGCCAGTTTTTTTGTTTTTAATTAGCAAATGCTTCATTTCTGTGGTTATCTGGGTGGGTTTGAACAGCTTGCCTGCAGTGCACCAGTGGTTCCTTCAGAAGTGGGTCGGTGATGGTGCTTAGCAATAAAGTCCTGGATTTTTTAGACTGTAAGGTCAGATTCTCAACTGTGTTCAACACTGGTCTAGTGTTGCCTATCTAGAACACAGCAGAGCCCTTCTGGCTGACGTCAAAGCTAATGGCTGCAATTACACAAATTAAACCTGGGAGGGAATTAAGTGTAAAAATCTTCACCCTTATTTTTAAAAACCAGACTACATCATTGAATATCCCAAGAACAACCAGGGGCTTTGTAACTTCCATGATCCTATGAACATGACACATTATAAATCACCATATACAAAATAGCAGAGTATCAGACAAGTATCTTTAGCTGACTATATGGAGTAACTGTCATCATTTCAGAGCTGATTTTCAGATATCAGTCAATGTCTGCAAAGAGGGACAGTGATTGACTGAAGCACCCAATATTTGTTCTGGAAATCCTGGCTGTTTATCACTTCAGAACAAAGGCAAGGCATTGGAAAAGGAAAAAGGTGTAAGGTGGATTTGACACACTCTGGTAGATGTGACTATGTTCAGGAAAGGATGTTGGTCTACTGAGAAAAAAGTGCTGAAGTGCTCTTTGTACCAATCACCAATTCCACCAGCAAATGGTTCCCTTGTACCTTCCCCTAGGCCTACTGAATCTCTTCCAAGTTAAACATATTTCCAAATAAACTAAGCTGCTGTGTTATATTAAGCATTTGTTTCTTCCTGTTACTGAAGGAAAAGTTGGTTGTGCACCTCCTGTGCTGCTACACTTTTCAAAAAGAGTAAGGTTACTGTTCTGCAAGAAAGGAATAATGCCTAGGTGAGTTAGAGATGCTACTGAAATAAAGCATTTTCTCACTGTTAAAATAAGAAATCATTGCTAGATGACTTTGGAATCTCACTACAGCCCAGAGCCTGCACAGATTAGAGACAGGTCCCAGCCCTACACTGAGAATATAAAGGTCCCAACATATCTGAGTATCAAAAAAATTGCCAAGCCAAAAGGGGAGTCATGTTATTTAAATGAACAAAAAATGTCCTACTCCACTCCAGCATAAATGGTACCAAGTGCATCTTGCTTCACATGATCCCATCCATCCTATAAACAGCCAGGCAAGCAGGCTGCTTTCAAACAGGATCATATCAAAAATACTACCTAAAGTCCAAAACTTCTGCTCCCTTCCCCGTGCACACAACACTTCACATGGGACCCTGAGAACACCTCAGCAGCTGAGCCTGAATCCTGACAGCCTTGGCAGCAACTTGGTCTCAAAGATTAATAAGGAGCTGTCTCACAGGAGATCTCCCCTCACATTCAAGTTTGCTTTCTTTACAGCCTTAGTAGTTTCTTAATGACAGGCAGTTTTCTGCAACAACACTTCATGGGAGGTTGAAATAATTGTGATAAGACACCAAGAGATGTTTAAACTGATACCTAAAAAGTAAATGTCATCAGTTAGAGAGATGAGTGGATTTTAACAGCCTTGATCACAAAACCAGAGGAGATGACTGCAGCTAATACCAAGTTTCTTGTGGCAAATTACCTCATCCCATCTACATCAACCTCCCATCCCATCTACATCATCCTCCTCAACAGAGGAGCTTGTTGGTATTTTCCTTAGTGACACAGAATAGCTCTTCTGGCAGGATGTAATTCTTCACTTTTGAATTCAATAACTGAAAGACTGACTTGAAACTTGAGCCATGCCATGACATAATATAGCACTTGGACAGCCATGTCAAAAAATGCTCAAATAACATCCTGAAGTGGCATTTCAGAAATTTCTTGTAAAATGGCATTCTCTATTTATAGCAATATGCTTTCTGTAGCATACATACAGCACTACAAACCATATTAAAAATCACTTGAATTAGGATTTTTTTTTTCTTTGTCCACCTAAGTAAATACTAAACATAAAAATAGTCATACAGGAAGGAATACAGCAATAAAAGTAATGCTTGCTAGAAAAAGGCTCCTTCTAATAGGAGTTAAACCAAAGCTCACCATGCAACTAGTCTGTCCTGTTACATTATGGCAGGCAAAACAAGCCATGTTAATTTTAGAAAAAAATGACAGTTAATTCTATAATGATTTTTTTTGCTAACTTAAAACAGATGGCTTAACATAAAATGAGAATGAAAGAAGTGGGAATGTTTGCAGCACAAAGCAGCATTTAAAAATCAAACTCATCTTTTCAAGGTAATCACATACCAGGTGCTGTGAGGGATTTTACTCTTTCATTTACTTAAAAACATTCACAACTACTGAAAAATGAAATTACAGAGTGGTGTTCACAGGGTTTGTGGTGCTGCTCTAGGAAGTTTCTATAAACTGCCTGTTCCTCCTTTCAAAGAGGAATATTCATTATTTTCCAGAGGGATATTTGTTACACTGTTTATGAAGAGTTTCCTGTTAAGTTTTTTGGGCAGTTACTTTAAAATTGTTTACAAGTACTCTGTAAGGTCAAAGGATTGCTTATCAGCAGCTGCCTGACATTTACTCTGCTAGCAGACTCCAATTAACAGTTCTGTTAAGTGAGAATATGTCACAAAACAAAAACCAAAAGCAACCCAAACAAGCTCCCCCCCAAAAAAAGATAAAGTCAGGAGCAGCTCATTCAGCTCTTTACTTTTGCCCATGATGCTGTGAGATGACAAAACAGTTCAGTTTAGTTGCCTTTTTTTTGTTCTGTTAAGATTTGGAATTTCAAAATACTCCAGTGAAAGAAATTTGCCAGATTTGTTGTTCCTGGATAATAACCATCTTCAGCAAGCTGGAAAGCAAAGCTATTAAAACTCAAAAGTGACTTGTTAACTGCATTAATATTCACCTTATGACCTTATTTGCAACAATTTCAACAGCTCAAAGGGAGACACTGAGGAGGAACACCTGACATCCAACTGCTGAATTTACACTCCTTTCACCATTTTTCTCTTTAGGCTGGTAACACAGCTGTTTCTCAAAAAGACCCCTAAACATTATGTTGCAAAGAGCAGTAAGGGACACTGAGTGCATCTGCAGACAGCTCAACTGCAAAAACTGGGAAAAGCATTCTCCAGAATTTATGGTGTTTCTTTTTATTCTCCACTAAACCCCAGGTCTCTGTTCAGTCTCAATAACTAAATTTAACAAGACCAAGCAAGTTGTGTATTCTAGGGCAGGTTGGGGGATTTTTTTGTTTGGTTTTTTTTCAGGTCTTCAGACATGGACAAGAGTTATGCTTGCTTGAAAATTTTATTGACAACTGTTTGGTCCCAACACACAAAACAGCACTTGAGCCACAAAAGAAAGTGTCCAAACAAAGTAGACAGCTAAGAAAAGAAGTCTTTCTTCTCTCTCCCATTCCAAGAAAAAAAATAGTGCATAAACTGAGGGCTTCAGTGACATATTGTCTTTTAAACAAACATGAATCTGAAGTAATACATTTATCTGCTAAATAATTTCATGGTTGCAATGCTTTTAAATCTGTAAGTCACATCATTCGTTTAACCCTTTGGATAAAAAAATATATTGCAATTCAATTAGCTATTTTGTTACACTATGAACACAACTTCTCAAAAGTATTATTCTATTACTTTCAAACAGCAATTTCAGCAGAATCACACATGAATTCAGATAAGATATGCTGACCTCCACATGTGGCATAACCACCACTTTACTTGGATAAATACCCTATTTTCCTCTGAAACACAAACCTGGTTTTCTTCAGTACTCCAAATGACTTGTAGCTGCATCTCATGAAAGTACAGTTTCAGGCTGGTCTCTTCTCCAATGCATGCTCTTCTGAAACAAAGATCTAGACTGATCACTGTCAACCTTATCAAAGTTAAGGTGAAAGCAGGTTTTCTTGCATTTAACTCATTAAAAACATTCCAAGAAAGCTCACTTCTAAATTTCTTCTATAGCAGTATGTCTGTAGAGGTTTACTATGGACTCAAAATACTGTGCCATAATGCTCAGAAAAACTTCCCAGTGTGTTTCTTTGTACTTACAATGGCTATAAACTCACTACTGGTAATACTTGCCTAAATATAAAAGATTTTATAACAAAATCTGACTAGTAAAATTCTGTCTATAGCCATTGTTCAGTGGCATTTCCTGCTGCTGGCTGAAAAATTAGAGCCTGTGTTCCATCTCTTGCATATTACAATAGAATCCATCTAAAAAAATATTCAGTTGGCCAGTGGAAAACTTCTAGTATAGGTTCTTTCAATACTACAAGCAATTTATTTGCTGCCTGGCAAATACAACCCATTGTAAATGCCACAGTTACCCATAATGGGTATAAAGTCTCACACACTGGACAATTCTGCTAACTAGAGTTAAGGTCATCCACTGACTTAACCTCTCTCCCAGAAGTGGCCCTTGCAAAAGCCAACACAAGATACCACAAGTTCAAAAAGCTTCCAACACTAGGAGTAAGTCTTAGAATAAAAACAGACACAGCTAAAAGACAGCACATCAAAGAACAAGCTTCCCATTTACTGAACATGCTTAAAAATAGAAAACAAGGTTAAGCAGAACAACCTTAGCATTTCCACATGTAGCTAGAACTTTCCTTACAGGTGGAAATAGCATCACTACCTCCCATCACAAACCACTTTAATAAGACCTGCTCCATTATCTGTAATTTATGCATTAGATGCATATTTCAGAAATATCAGAATCTTCCTAACTTCATTTCTAGACACAATGAAAATGTGTGTGTCTGTATCTTACACTCACGACATCAAGACAGTCTTTTCCTTAACCAAACCCATCCTAGACAAACTAAATATGAGGGAAGCTTAAAGCATCAGCATCCTAGAAAGCTCCTAAATGGAACTGAAAGCTAGAGCAAACAAAAATTTAAAACAAGTTTTACACAAGATCCACATAATCTTCTACAGACATCTTTAGACAGGCATTTCCAGTGCAGTTACAAGTCATCTGAAAGGTCAGAGAACAAGTTTCTCCTCTGGAGAACAATCAGCTCCCCTCATTCTTGTCATTCCAGGTCAGCGAGTTAAAATATCTCAACAGGCTTTTGAAAGACAAATCATGCATTTCATTAATACTGTCTGAAACAATACCAGTAAGCAACAGCCTATAGAATACAATATGCTACATGTATGATTACATCACCAACAAGGCTTGAAGAAAATAAAATCTGTTCCATGTCTGTTGAATTAATATTTTGCTTTTACTGAACACATTTAAGAAAAACTGTAAAATTTAAGAATAATTTAACAAATGCCAGATTTTTTTGAAAATAATAGAAAAAATCTGCTGTGTTAACAGCTGTGTTCAGTGTAAAAGGAACAAAATCTTCACAGAATACCTTAAATACAAATTAATTCCTCTAGGTTTTCCATTAAAATACACATGGGCTAGCAAACAGCTTTACTTTGTGCACAGTTCATAGGTATTTGTCTTTCACACTAAAAAGAAAGAGTTAAAGCTTGGTTACAGGTGCAAGTGAGAAGTTTGCTGCCAATTTGACCTTGTTTTTGTGTTGCTTTTTGGCTGGGCTGTCCGTTGCTTCTTTGTTTACTTGGGTTTCAGAGGACTGACAGGGAGGCACTGAAGCATTCTCTGTGGTGTCAGACACCACAGAACCAGAGATCAACTTTTCTTGAGCTGTGGTAACAATTCTTTGTTTTTCTTCTTCTGTTAAAATCATTATCTCTAAAATACATAAATAAGACAATGTACTGAGTTCTTGTAAAAAAGAATATTGCTCTGCTCTTAGGCAATAAAATACTTAAAAAGAACTCAGCCTGACTTGAAGCAACATAGGGAGGCAAACTCCTACCTGGGAGGGGCGTGGGGCGTTCCTCAAACTGAATGAGGTCTGCAGACTCAAGAACCACGGGGTCAGGTCTCAGCTGGGGGGATGGCAGGCAGGAGGGTACTGGCTCACACAGGAGGTCAACAGGAGATGTATTGGTGAGGCAAAGGAGTTCTTGTTCTGTTTGATTAGAAACTACAAAAATAAGGTAACACCTTTCAGAGTGTCTGTAAGCTGTGAAGGTGTCACTATTGACACAGGTAAATGTAAAGTCTCCAGGTGCACATCTGAGGATTTGAGAACTATACCCTATTTGAAATACTAACACCAACCTAATTTAATTACTGCTAATTAACCTCAGATTCATTTGTTTCATCAAGAGCATCTAACAAAATTCTCATCACAATACAGGAGACACTGCTATCAGAAGCTGCTGCTGACCCCCCCCTCATTACCTTCATGTCTACAGACTTAAATTTCCACCAAATACATAGGAAGCAGTACCCAGCAGCTATATATATATATATATATAAATACACACACTTATACACTGGCAGCTCAGGACACAAGCCTAACCACAAACTCAGAGAAGTTCAACCAGCTTTCAAGCCAAAATGTGTATTTACACTAGCTGAGATTTAGCAACTCACCTTTTCCCATGCTGCTTCAATTACTCTGCTTATTCCCCCCTAGGCCAATAAATTTCTTATAGAAATCAATTTTGCATTACCGTTGCTAGGCCTTCCTAGATTTAATTCCATTGATGGAGTGGGTCCTTGGGTCTCCAGAATATGTCCATTATTGTCAGCAAGTTGATTTCCATGATCATCCACATGATCAGCAGGGGGAAAACTAGGTGAGCTAAAACGAGCTACAAAAAGGCAAGTTAATTTGGTTAGTTTACTCAAGCTGCCTCTTAAAAAGAAAACTAAGATACTGCTCAAAATTGAAATGGCTTACTTTTCATATCATTTTTCAGGACTACAATTCTCTTATGGCCATGTCCTTTAATCCAGACCACCTATTGAGAAGGAAGCAGAATTGAACATCAGCACGTGCTAAACTCAAAGCTTTTGCTCACTGCCTTTCATCCAGCTTTGCACTGACACTATTTCTAACAGTAGACTAAATCACACTGCTAATTTGTACTACACTACCCAAATAAAGGCTCAAAGTAATTGATACCAAAGGCAAACCATAGTGCCTGAAAGTAAACTAAATATACATTAATGTAACTAAATGTGTAAATATGGAGCTGAAAAATTCTATTTGGTCACTCTTCAGAAATATTGACTTAAAGGAAATATTGCCACAAACTAGGCCACAAAATTAACCCAGAGCAGTCAGGTTATGTGGATGACAAGAAAATGGTGCTTCTGACAAGGTCCCAGAATTCTTCACTCCCAAACACAATAATGCACTCTGATCAAAATGAAAGTTCAGTACTGTACAACCATTCATTCCCACAGACAGAAAATCAATTCTCTCACTCAGAGATGCCAGAGTTGTTTATGGCCTTACTAGGAACAGTTTTTAAGCAAAATTTCACCGAAACACATGTGCTTGTTTATTTTCTTTTTCTTTCCCAGATGTTTCAGAATATTAAAAACACAACTGGTGTAAGATTCCCCCAAGAAGGTAATTATTCCAGTAATTCACCCTAACTAACAAACTGTGGTTGTGTAACTACTTTTATTCCATGCCGAAATCTCAATGTAATTGTGCAAAACTGAGTTCTTCACACCTGTGGAATTGCTCCCAAGAGCTCTTCTAAATTGCTGCATCCATATGCTTTAGGCTGCAGCACTTCTCCTGTGTATTTGCTGTATGCTACTGGGAACTCATGAAGAAAAATTTGCTGATAATGGTAGGTGTGAAGTAAGGACCTCACATTCTTTGCAAACATATACAGATTCGTAAGCTTGACATATTCTTCTGCTGCACCGTTGGTAAAAACCTAGCAGAAAAAGGAAAAAAAAAAGGACAAAGAATTAGAGTGCACACTTCCACAGCCTCTAGACACAAGGCCTTTCAAACACGTAAGAAAGGCAAGAGCTTACACACCTCAACCAAGTAAGGCAGACTCTTCAGGAGTTCAGTTAAGGTCATAAATCCATATTCACATGGATTAAGTGAAGTACTATGGACTGTTTCATAATGTTGCTTAAGCTGTTCCACAGACAGAAAGGATGTTCCATCCCAGGACATCAGCAAGACCAGCAACTGAGCAGTCAGAGTCCGCAGAGATTTTCTATTTATCAGCTGAATCTGCTTGCCAGATTCTGTGTCAACCACCTAGAAAAATTAATTGGGAAAGAAGTTAGGAACACAGAAGCGACTGATTCACTCATTTATAACTAAAATGTATAGCTGAGGTTTATTTAAGCATAGCTGCATCTGACATTCCCCTAGCCAAAACCACACAAAACCAAGCAGCTTATTACATGGAAATACTTACTTTAAATATACAAGACCTGTATATTTACTTTAAATACAACTGTGAAGCAGTTTCTGTCCACTGGTAGGTATGATTCTACTCTTTATTAAAAACCAGTTGGTCCTGACTGAGCTCCAGCATAACACCAGCTGCTAAGTCAATTGCAACCTCTCTTTTCCACTGGCACAAAAGACCACCTATGTATTTACATTCAGAGTCAAAGTCTCAAACCATAGCTAAAAAAAAAGTAAAGGAACTGAAAGCATGAGAAGACTGAAAACTACAGCTATCAGAAAACTCTTTTTCACAGTTAAAAGTCAGGTGGGGGAAAAATGAATTTGTACTGTTAAATAAGTACTAGACTAGAATCTTGTGCTTATTATTTGCTAAAGAAACATGAGTATTCCCAGAGAATGCTGCAAGGTTACAAAAGAACAAAGAGAACACCATAAGAATCTAGAAACTACATACAAAACCCTTCTGGACTTTCCCCTGTACTCCAGGAAACAACATTTTGTTACACGTACTGAGCCATGTCCTATGATACAGAAAACTCCTTAACACAACCCTACACACCTTCCAGAGGGATAACAGACAGGGCCACAAGGTTACCTTTACAACGTGGCAGAGTTTCTGCATGAGGGCTGGCACGGAGCTGACGTCGAAGTCGTGCAGGCGCAGGGCGTAGCCGAAGGTTCTGCTGTACTCGGGCAGCAGATCCGCCAGCAGCAGAGAATTGTCCTTCTGCGCCCGCAGCAGCTTCACAAGCTGGGCAGCCACTGCCTTCACCTGCTCCACCTCTGTCAGGGTGAGAATCTTCTCCTCCCCACACTCCAGTACCTACAGAACACAAGTGACACTCTGCTGAAGTGATGGATGGAGTCTGGATGAACAAAGTCATAAGCTTCAGCACAAGCTCAGGGCCAGCAGGCAGGCATTTGCTATATATCAGAGCTCAGCCACCTCTAAAGCTGTTTCTACAGCAAGCAAAGCCATGTAACTTCTGAAATACAGCAAAACAAGCAGCAAAATAGGTAGCTTATTAAAAGCAAACTGAACACAACTTTAATAAAACTTAGCTCAAATTTTGAGGCATTGAATTTTTTTTTAATTTGTTAACAAACAGCCTCCTGAATTTGCTCAAAACTATGGACTTTACCAAAACAGCATTAATAAAATATTTTCTTAAATACAACTGTCTAAACATTACAGGTGCACAGTTTATACCTCATACTAAAATTTATGAGAAATAGAACCCCTGCTGAAACAGTTGTACACATTGCAGAAAAAATGCTTTTGTCCAGTTTATGATTTTAGGACTTACAAGTAAGACATCTGGTATGGCTTCAAAGAGTTCAAGTAGTTTTGTAAACCCATAGTAAGCGAGTTTGCACTGACGCCCAAAGTGGTGGTGGTAACAAGGAATAAATTTATTGAAGGGCATTCGAAAATGGGGCTGGTGCCGCAGCAGATCCACCACCTCCTTGGAAAACTGCTTGGTTCTTTCAATTTCCTCCTGGGTACGTTCTAAAATTTAAAAAACAAAGCAAGAGCTACATCTCAACACAAAATGAAACAGAATATAATAAACAAACAAAATGGCTGGTTTCCAGCCTGATCATGCGTTATGCCAAGTCAGTCTTTTCTTCTACCACCGAGACCTTTACTAGGCTTACATGTTTAAAAGTCCAAAATAGGTTATTAGCACTTTAGAAGGTTTTAAATAGCCAAATATGCTGGGTTTTTTTCTGCATGGAAACCATCCACTCTCTAATCATACCACAGAAGTGACAACTACATGCAAAAGTAATAAACATTATTTTATGATTTTTTGCCACCTGTCCTGTTTTCCTGTCATTACAAGTGTTCAGAGAGTGATATTCTTGATTTGCTAGAACTTAGCAACTTAGTTATAAAGGTAGAAAGACAATTATAAAAAAAAAACCCAAGTCACTCCTACCCATTTGAGTTATTGAAGCTCTAGAATAGTTCAAGAACAATCTGTTTAGAAATGGCACAAGAAAAGTTTCATGGACATACCTCTTTTGGGAATACAAATTACCATTTCATTGTCTTGCTGTGACAAACAGATGGTTGTATCTGGAATTTCTGATATAATATCAGCCAGTTCACACACTCCATACTCAGTAACATCCCAATCCTTAGAGAAACACCTGAAAATTTTAAAAATTTGTGTGTAATACAAGTATTAATGCATGCTGTATAGGCAAAAAATACATTTTTTTGAGAATTGAGAAAGTAAGCCTCAAATCCTAAAAAAATAAGGACGATTTTCACATTGGCAATAATACTAGCCTGGGAAACAAAGGGGAAACTAGAAATCCATTCTAAATCACAGAATTAAGATCTACTGTCATATGAACAAGCAGTGTAACAAAGAGCTGTATATGTTAACCAGTGGTTTTAAGTGCTTTAGGAAAAATGCAATTATGCTGTGTATACAGCTCTAGCTGGCTACACTTCTAATAGTCTGTATCTGCTTAATAGTTATAGCCACACACTCTTAAACAAGAACAGGTCTCAAGAGAAGACAGAGGCCATCTCCTGGAAGGTATTGTATTAAGCTTCCCAATACTGTGTAGGATATTAAAATGTATTTTAATCTTTCCATCTCTCTGACCAAAATCTCTCAGGAGCAAGAACACTTCACAAACACTTCTATTCAACAAGTGGCCACTGCTGACTCTACCTTAAGTAGATTTATAAACAACCAATAATGTATTTTTGCCAAGAGTGAAAATAGGGAAGTGCACTCCCAAGAAGGAGTTGTTGGGACATGATTTATAACAGCACACATTCAAAAACAGATTCATAGGTAGTTCTAATATATCATGGTTTGTTTAAAGCACATTAACTATTAGTTTCTATCTTCATATTAAGTAAGGCATCAATCTTAATTCTTAAAAGACCCCAAATAGTACCCTATTTTTTATCATGCTAGAACAGAATGTTCCAGACAGGTATTACTCCTCATTTTTGCCACTGCTAGATCCAGTTAAAGAAGTAAAAGCAACTCCTGACAGTTTATCTATTCATTTCATACTTCCTTCTGAAGAAAGCCTAACACTAAATTTTCCCTTTACTATTCCTGTTAATGTGCCACGATCCACTTGCTTAAATCCAACCTTGCAGCCATGGCTTCAAAGAACTAATGAAATACAATAACCCATTTCCAACCCTAATGAAACTAGATGAACTTTAAGTACTAAGGGAAGGAGTAAAGCATGGTAGAGAGCTTTTAGCTTCTGTTTTCATTGGAAGCATAAACTTCCACATAGCAGTGAAAAGGCAATGTAGTTGCCACAGTTTTGTTTTAAGTGTTGACTCCTCTTGCACTAGGTATTAAAATCATCCTTAATAGACATGCCCTGCACAGTTGTTGCTGCTCCATTGAGGATAACTTACCAGTGATAAGCCTGCAAGAACTCCCTCACAATAACTTGCTTACTGGCCTGGGATTTAAGCAGCTTCAGTAAATCTTGCGTGAAGCGCTTCACCTGAGCTCTGTGCGTTAGCGTCAACATGCGTTTGGAACCCATGCCAAGAATCTGAAAGAAAATCAGATTTGGTCACATCCAGCATCCTCAGGAAGAAGTATTTCAAAGCCAATACTAGCATAGGTAGGCTAGAAAAAGAATATAATAGAGACAACATCTGGACTGGCAGCCTCAGGAAGTCACCCACTTTCTGTACTAAGAACTATCCCCTCAAGAAATTCACTACTTCATCAAAGAGTGCTATTGCAACTTCTGCACATCTGTATTGATTATTTGAAAATTCTACAACCAACTGCTGTTCAAAGTTGTAAGCAAATGTGACCACAGTGGTTTTGTAATAAGGTCACATGACTTATTTCTCATGGAAATCCCTTCAAGCTACAGGCCACACATCTCAGCCCAACTCATAAGCACTCAGCATTTACAGTGCTCTTAAGCTGCACACAGCACAATTAAAAACTTTTACCCAAGCACCTGCCAGAGGTAAAAGTAGCTTCAAACTTTATTCCTGAATCTTATATGAAGAGCTGATTTTGCCAGAAGTTGTTTTGAAAAGGTGGGCACAGAAACAGCATCTCAAAAAAGAGCTCACCCACCAAGGTTCAGTCAACCCTCTCTTTCAGGGGGAACTAGGTAATTGCCCAGCATCTATTCTACAATAGCAACCAGGAATTCAGATAGCTGCAGCTACAATTCTTCTCAAAATGGCCGGTACCACATCACTCACCTGCAGTACATGAGGGACTGCTTCCAGCAGCTCCATTAATTTGGAATAGCCATAGTCAGACACTCGGCATTGCTTTGCAAAGTGGTGATGGTAGGTTGGGATGAATTTGCTGACAGGGATGACACAGGATGGTTGGCTTTTGAGCAGATCTATCACTTCTCGACTGAACTGAATGAGCTGCGGATTTCCAACAGGGCTCTTGGAACGCAGAAGCCACGGATCTACAAAGAAAAAGTCATATTACTGTACCTTCCACTAGTAGTCTTCCACTAAACACTGCACTGTACTTATGGATTGAAGCTACAGCATAGGAGAAAACAAACATGAACCTTCGAGCTGAAAGTTTCTCCTTATAAAAAGTGTGACAATTATACATGCTTAGTAGCAGAACTTACATATTTAATTTTTTAGCATAAAAATTAGTTCAGAGAAAAGGTTTTAAGCAGAAATATTTACCTGCAGTAGGAGGTGGTGGTTTGTTATGTATCCATTTGATAACTTTAATGCCATTTTGGGCAGTGGCAATGTTAACTCCAGGAACACAGGTAATCAGATGTTCTAAAGGAACACCACCTTGGCCTTCTGGCACCATTTCAAGATCATTGAACTCTGACATGTAACAATCAGGAAAACTTTGGAGGGGAAAAAAAAAATCTTCCATTATACACTAAAATACCACTACAATAATTGTCCTAAAAATATCATTATTTTGACACTTCATGAGTAAGAGATTTCAACAACTTACTGACACATTACAAAAATCTTCATAAAATGCATATTTTAAATAATTGTGCTGTTTTTGCAAAACAAAAATTTTAAAAGCAATCACTTCACAGGGCATTAATTTGCTATAAAGGATACCATTTCATGTAAGAACTTAGTTTATATACAACTGGTAATTTCCATAAAATTTTAAGTCTTCAACCTATCAGACATTACTAAAAACATAAATTAAAATACTTTACCTTAGTAAAGGCACAGTACCCTCATGTGTCTGTAGAAGACTGTGAACTTGGGGAGCAAATGTCTTCAGAGACAAAACCACAAAAGGAATTCTGTAAGAATCTGGATCAAATTCATGTTCACTGCAAAAATAAGAGGTTCAAGTTTCTATGCTTACTCTGCAGACAGCTTTAACATAGCATCTGTGCTCACACAGATAGTAAACACTACACTACAGGCATATAATATACTGCTACTAGTGACAATAGCACTTATAGTACAGTACAAGCAACTTTCATGTTTTCCCCAGAAGTAACACAGCTACAGTGCATTTCCAGAAGTAGCATTTAGAAGACCCTATTTTTATTGCCCATTAAAACTTTCAAATTGAATTTTAGCAGCACATACCAGATAAACACCTAATAACTGCTCTAATAATACAACCTGGCAGTTCTTGAATTACACAAAAAACCTAATACATGGCTTCAGGAAGCCTTCAGCTCACTATGAATCACTAACGGTAGCTGGAGGACAAATAAGAATGATCAGCTACAATTACATAATGAAATTCAGGTAATAGAAGTCTCTAGTATGTATAACCTTCCTACATAACCAGAAGAATTCAGGGAACCTTCCAGCTTCCATTAAAGAAGCATCCAAATCCCAGCAGCTGTGCTAGAACACAACTCTCTTACCTGGGCACACTAACCCATGAGAACTGCTTAGAAAATTCACTGGCCCATCTCACTGTTTTCTGCCTGACTTAATTCTTGTAAACATATGAGGAGTGACTAGAGCACACTATGAGAACATACACCTCAACTTCAATATACCTGTACACTATAAATGCTGTTCAAATATTTGGAAGATTTATAGTATTTTATACACAGCTTACATAAAGTCTTTATTCAGGCAATGCTGCTTACAAACAGGCTCGTGATATTCCAACTCTTCAAATATTATTGGACTACAGTTTGCTGAGGAGCCATCATGAGACTGTGAAGACCCCAAGGGACTCTGCCTGGCTTGGCTGCTGGGCAGCAGGCACACAAGCCTCCCACTTCCCTGGTCACGAATGGCCACAGTGTCCGTGAGTTTATACAGGTCTGAGACAATCAACTTACGGCCAAATCTGGAAGAGAAAGATTGAAATAAATGCACTTTATAAACACAGTTAAGACAACGCTGTAATCTGCCTTTTTTGTTTAATAAACAGGAACATGCTATAAACTATTTGATGCAAAATGTTAAGGTAACTAACCTTTTCATAGCAATGCAGAAGAATTAAGTAAAATACTGAAAGTAGAACCCTCTAAAATAGGCCAGTTTTGCCATCATTGCCCTCTGGACACAAAATATGCTGCAACACCTAATAACAAAAATTCTAACTCTCCACTCTCCTACTCTCTCTAAGTCACTGCCACCAGTCATACATGATCAGATTTGTTTTAGAAACACTGGAGGGGAAACCACCAGGAACTTACTTTTTTTCATAGATTTCTGTGAATTTGAACACAGGCAAGCAACAAGCAGGTGCATCCTGCAGAATAGACATTGCTTCTGAGCTGTAAGAGAAGTTTTGCAGCATTAGCACAAAATTAATCTGCCGTTATTAGACTCCAGCCTAAATTAGTGAGATGTTTACAGATGCAGTTTATGAACTATAAGTGAAACAGGAGAAACTGCATTCCCTTCTATTCCAGCACTATAAAAGTTGTCATTTTAGATCAGGGAGCACAAGAAATAACACTTTTGTTAATTCATCAGATCATGTCTCTGAAGAAGTTTCATCTGTCATAGGTGGTGCTAAGATCTGAGATCCATAAAAAACATCAAAGCTGCAGAATTAGAAGTTACCAGCCTGGTCATTATGTTACAAGCTTTGAACAGGCAAGAATGAAATAAAGCTATAAATTTTGCAATGGCAAGTAGCACATAATTGTAGAATATACTGCAGTCCAAGCACTAGTTTCATTCCCTGAATAAATGATGACAACTTTTCTCCTAATGCTTTCTTTCTAGAAGAAAAAACCTCACTTCTATTCTCACTAGCATCAGCACTCTAAGTTGTATCATATTTCACATAGGACATGAAATGCTGTTGGTGTTTCCTTGATGTTCAACTGTGTACTCACCCTCGAAAACACAGTTCACACACACTTTCTTGGAAGAAAGAAGAAATAAAGATGCCCAGTGTAATCTTAACTCAGCTGCATAAATTAAGTTAAAGGTGTATCAGTATTATGCAAGAATAGTAATGCAGCTATTAAACCCTCTTGAAGAGAGATCTGGCGTCTTCAGATGGAACTTAAAATATAAGCAGTGCAAAAATGCTAAACTAAAAACCAGCCTAGTTGTATTTCACACATTTATCAAGTCATACAACAGATTTTTCCTTACTTCCCTATTATCCTTTAAGCAGTATTTTAAGTCATCTCTGAGCTACTAACACATGCTAGGACAATTAAGAAGATACCAAAGTGCTTATTACCTAAGTAGAGAGAGTGATTTACTAGCAGCTCCTGTTGCTAATGAGACCTGAATCCTCTTACTGCCAATTTTGTATCTGTGCAGACTGTTGACAGCACTGATGGCTTCTTGCAGATTTTCCATCTGAACCATGGCCTTCAGCTGGTAGTCTGTGTGAGGACTAAGCTCCACACTTTTTACCTGAGAGGAAGAAAATACCTCATACATTTACAGCAGAATATTAACCCAAGGCAAGTCACCACTATTGCAGAGTCTTGCTCTGACCAAGAGCCAAATACAGCACAAAAGGGAAGGGAGTGATGAACCACAGCCACCAGGGCAATGCAAACGAGAGCCAAGTACTGTGATCCCAGACTGAGGCAAGTCGATGGTATTTCATTAACACAAACATCATCTTCCCATGTAAAGATTATGCCAGAAAAATGTCATCCACAGATCAGACAGAATTAGGACCACTGACCTCACCTTTCATAATTGCTTTTTACCAATTTACACTTCCCCTGCTTTTGATCACTTCTGACTCAAAACAGCTTTTACTGTGATTTTTAAGCTGACATTAGGAATTCAGCTTTACAGCTTAAAAAGGTTATCCTGTTAAAGCTTAAGTCTCATCCCCCCATACTAATGAGACACTTAATAAGAATTTTATATACCAAACTTCAGAATACCAGATCTATGAAGACCACACACAAATTAAAAACCTAGTACAAGTGGTTATCTGGTCTTTTTAATGGAAAAAAAAAAACCCACAGTCCATCCCTTTAACAAGGTTTAAAAGTCCTGCTCCAACACCTTTCTACTTCTGCTCACCTGAAGCTAAACCACAAACATATAATAATAATATAATAACAAATACATAAACAGGAAATATTTAAAAAACAACTTTAATAAAAATATTTGAGCCTTTACCTTGCCATGTCTTGAGAAGATTTCTTGTAAATTTTGTTGCAACTCTTTTCTGGACAATCTGTAATCTATGTTGCTGATCTGAATGTCTGCACCATTTGCAAAAGGATCAGGGCAGTCTGTACCACTAGTATGATTCACTACATTAAATGTGAGTGGAGATGATCTATTTGAAAGATTGGGAGACATACTCCTGGGTAAAATAAAAACATTTATGAGCTGAAGTAACTGCACAATTCCAACATATACATCTCTAAATCAGGTAACATACATAAGTCTAGTGCACAAATACAGCACTTAAAAGGGATTTTCCCAGTACATGTGTGCAGGCAAAACAAATTCCAGCACAAGCAAATCAGCTGTCAATGATCAGTGTATATATATACTGGTGAAGCCTCACTTCCCCTCCCAAGACAGACAGACACTTACCGAGATGACCAACAACTCTGAGACATCAGTAAAGGACTGAGTTGTCTTGAGGCCGTCAACTTACTGAAAGCAGAGGGATAGCTGACCTGAAATACAGTTTCATCTTTATCTTTTTTATCTACGGGGGAATTGGTAATGCTTCTGGAAGCAGAGGTCTCCTTTCTATTTAGAAATATATATAAGAAAAAGAAAAAACATTATGTTGCAGAATTTACATTAAAAAAAATGTAACTAACATCAACATATTTTTTTATTTTTAAACATACTTCTGACTATTTTTGGAGGATGAGTCTCCTGCTCCCATTTTTTTGGTTGCCAGAGACACAGAAATTGCTGCATTAGAGTTACTCTGAGGAGAAGGAATTTGATCTCTTAAACGTTCTTGCTGGTTTTCAGTATTTCTACTGATGTTCTTTGATTCAAGGCGGCACAGCTCCTATATGAAACAGATAAAAGGTCAGCATAAAAGCACCAGACATCCTTTGCCAGAGGCTTGCTTTCTGATAGAAGGCTAGGTGACTGACCATTTTTTCTCTAATAGCATTTTCATCGGTATTTCCTAACAAGGAATCTTTGATTTTCTGCAGCAGAAGATAGTAGACTGTCAATTAGTTGAAATGTTTTGCTACACTGTAGGTCTAACCCTACTTCTCCTTAAAACAAGCAAAATGGAGTACTCTAGATGTTACTCATCACCAGTGCAAAAGCCAAAAGTGGCTAGAATTTGAGAGCAAATACCAGCAGTATTTTCAATTTGAGAAAAACCTGGCAGGGAGGGGGAACAACAACCATCCTCACATTAATTGTCTGCTTCTCAAGCAGATGAACATAGCTTTCATTCAGGAATCTCACCACACATTACAGTTATTCATTTAGTAGGACTAACAAGTTAAAGCTGTAACAGAGTCAATCCTCAGAACACAAGGAAAAGCAAGAATACAGAACAAGGTAGAACAATAATACCTGTAAACTTTTGACATTTGTGGATTTGATGACAGATCCATGAATCTGGAATCCTCTCCCAGCAGAGCCTTTGGTACCAGCAGACTGATCATTCGAGTCTTTGTTAAGGAGGCACAGCTTCGTGTTCTTGTTAATTTTTTTGGGAGACTTGACCTTCTCAGTTCCCACAAAGCCGGAGCTTTTTGTTTCATTAAGTTCTTTGTTTTTGGGAGTGAAAGACACTACAATCCTGTTACCAAAAACGTCCTCATTTTCCATTCGCTTCCGAGCCCGTTCCGCACTTTCCTGGTTTAAGAAGCGGAGAATTGCGCTGCTTCCAGAAATGCTCAGCACCTTCCCTCCACAGTTGTCTGACAAACGCCTCAGGCGATTGCTGACACTTTTGCTGTCTCTGTTTGTTGGCAGATTATAGACATATAACAGTGTATGACAAGCCTGTTGAAAGGGAGGAAGATTTCAATCTGATTATGCCACAAACTGGTTCAAACCTAGTAGTTTTAACACTGGTTCTGGTGACCATGACCTCCTCCCACCACCCCCATCCCATCACCAAGTTATTCCTTTCACAGCGCTCAATCTGTTTGGAAAACTCTCATAGCAAGGTAGACCCTCAAACTTCCATCTCCAATATAATTTAAAATTAGAATAGACTAAGGAGTCCTTTGATCAGTGGATCGATACCTGACCAGTTCTCCAGATGAGAAAGCACCATTGTTAACCATCCAATAACCTATACATTCTATACATGCACGTGAGATCATTGGTCAGGAAGTTATTTCCAAGAAAGAAAAAGTCATGAATGCTGTACAGAAACACCACAACATATCCAGAGGGAATCATCAAGGAAGACAAAAGCCCAAGAAAAGACAAAATCACTCAAAACTTAAAAAACCATCACTAAAATGTCTTCATGCACAACTAAGTTCTTACCCAAATTTCATGCAAGGGAAAGAAAAGCATGTAAGGTGCATTATCTGAAAATATTTATTGATAAGAATGTGACTTTGCTATTTCACTTTTTATTAACTACTTTATCATTTTATCATTTCATTCTTTCTGCCTTAAAGCAGAAAATAAACATTCACATGGTAGTAACTGAAATACAGACAGTGGCGAAATACACAGCAGACATCATTCCCCATCATAACTAACACATACATAATTTCAGCCTGTTCTCCTCCTAAATTGCAACAAAAACTCCAACTGACATTTGGAAGTGTCTGTTGCATCAAGAATTAAAATCTTTACCGGCATTTTCAGTGGTAACCTTGGTGGCAAGTCTGAAATAAATTCTTCAAAACAAATAAGTTCATGGGCATGATGTAAGAGTGCTTCTGAAGCTTGGTTTTTATGTACCAAAATTATTCGGAAACCATGTCGATGTCTCAGGTCACTCAGTTCCAAAGCAAAGTTTACATCCGCTGGAGGGGAAAAAAATTAGAAAGGCAAGGGAACACTTGAAAAACCTAAAAAAATCTGATTGAAGAAACAAAACCACAAATCTCAATCAAGTTGTGTTTATCAGTGGAAATTTCCAATGAAAAAAATACCACCAGCTACAAGTCTTCTCAGACAATATTTAAATCAGCAATTCACATTCAGTCTCAGAACAAGGGTTTCCTTTTAACTGCAGCTTGTAGCAATTTATCAACAGGGCATTGGACTGGTACTGGGTATTTCTACAGCAAACATTTGTTTAGCTTCAGGGAGAAACCCAAGGCCATCACATGGCAATTCAGTAGTTGAGTGGACTGCAGATTTAACTGTGTAATATGCTGCTACGAGAATTAAAAACAAATAAATTTTCCTCAGACCTTAAATGCAACTCCATGTGCTTTAATTTAGGAACTTCCTGCTGAAGCTAACTTTAGACAGTAGTCAGATATGTACCTACTGACACTCAAAAAGGCATCAAATCATAACAGTGACTAAACTGAGCCAGGTTCTCATCTTACTCTCCCTGCTTTTCCTTTGCTGCCACTGACATTAAGAATCCTTCAGCAGTTCTGTTGAAGCTGGTTCTAAACACCACCCTTGGAAATCAAAATAGCATCATATGCAAAAATACTGTGGAAGAGAAGAACTGAAGCCAGCACTGCAGCTGAGTATCACAAACACTTACTTGACACAAGAACCACAGTGGCAGGTGCAGTGTGTGTATCAGCAAATCTCCTCAGACTCTGTCTGAGTTTGTCATCAGCAGCATTCTTGGCTGTAGCATTGATGTGTGCAACAGTCACCTGTGGAAATACACAGACACACTGAGGAAAAGCTTCAAGGTGAACTGTGCTTACTTCAATGGAATTTTAAAAACAATTAAAATACAAGCATGCACGTTTAGGTAAATTAATGTACACATGCATGAAATGGAACGTGCAGGGATCAAAAACTGTTCTGTGAGCACTAAAATGCAACCCTACCATTGCTGAACCCGAGTTCAGCAATGTCTTTGGGGTGACTTCTGCTGTTCTGTTTAAAGGATCACAATTCATACACCTCAAAAACATGCCAAAAAACTGTCAATCTGTTACCATACCTGCAACTTAGAGGGTGGTAACTTCTGACATAGAAACCAGTACAAAAAGTTTTAAAAAATACTAAGAAACAGAAGGTATTGATGGAAAATACATGTAGTGTTAAAGGTGCTCCAATCAATACCTCTAATCTACAGGTGTCCTTACCAATCAGCACAGTATTCACTAAAAAAGTAAAAAAGTTAACTTCACAGAATCATAGTTTTTTGAAGTTAATCACAGATTTGAAGGATAACAAAAACTCCACCACCACATTTCACTGGATGAGATAAAAACACTCTTGTGAACACTAAAACTAAAGCTATACCAGTTACCTACAGATAACAGAATGCAGATTCACTTTTAAAAAATATCACAGTAGGAAAAAAAAAGAAATCAGTGTTAGAGACCCCACCCATAAGCTAAATATGCACTAAGCCCACAGAAGCGAAAAAAGCCTTAATGAATGTGAAGCACCCTTGGCACATTCAAAGTACACAAATTCTCAAGCAAGAACACCAAGCTGGGACTGGTTGGATACCTGGCAATTGTTTAGCTCCTGAATAACTTCTTTGTTTTCCTTACTAATGTCACACACACAGATGAATTCTGCCTCTCTGTGACCTTTGAAAAATTTCTCACGAATCCTCTGCACAACTGCTATAGCTGAACGGCCAGTGGGAACTGAGCAGTTTTCAATATCCCAGAAGACTCCAATGGGGGGCAAGTTTTCCAGAACTTGGCCTGTTATTGCAACTTCCGGGGACCCTGTGCAGGTGGAATAAGACAGCTCATTTTTATCTCCAAATACTGAGAATGCTAATCCTATCATACTATGCTAGACTTGGGAAGCCTTAAGAACAACATGCCCAGGAATGAAAGTTCAGTTTTACTTCCTTAAGGAATCCAACAAACCATGAGTCTTAAACAGAAATTTAGTCACTATCAAATTCAAATGAAGATGCAAGACAACTTTGCTTGAGAGCTTAAAAGTGAAGCCAATCAAGTAATGCATTTAAAAAATTACCAAATGTCACAAAAACTGTCTGAAGTTGTGTAACACTTGGTGCTGTATCAGTAACAGAAGCAAAACATGGAAACTGTTCAAATTTACATTGTGGATTAGATAAGAAATCTAAACAAAACTGGATGACATGACCAGCATTATGATGGCAATTACAGAAAATTAAGGCAGTATACAACTAACACAAAGGTATCCTACAGCTCAGGAGAGGAAGCTTAAGAGTTTTTGCTACTGCAGGCTAAGCTGGTGTTTCAGCACTCTGAAAATCTATTTAAATTTGAACTGACATTATACCCATCCCCACAAAACAACTTGAAAAGAAACATGAGGAATGACACAGAATCCTCACAGTTCAAGAACAAGCTACAAATTAATGTTACCTGAGACTTTAAAATAAGGCACACCAGACAATCATATTTGTTTGTGTGTATGTTGATTAGTTACTCAAAAGACTCGCTGGAAGTGCATTTTGTAAAGACACTTGATTGGGGTGTAACACCTTAAAAACATTAAAATGGATGTAGTTTTAAAGTAACAGTAAAACTACCAATTTCTTAATATTCTGTGACTTTTTAGAAAGTTTATAACTTTTATACTAGATACAATTTTGCAATTGAAGCAGTACTAACATTGTAGAAAGACCATGCAATTATTTCATACAGTTTTTTCCTCTTAAGAGCAGTTGAGAAAGCTATACTGTAATTATAAATGTTACACCTTTGCTGCACATGGAGTGGCAACAAACACCAGACTATGAAAATGCTTTTCAAATATGGCTGAAGATAATTTCTTTATACATCACCAGAACAAAACAGCTTCCAAGTCTGCAAATTTCTTTTTCTAGTTTTTAAAACAGTAAAAACAATAATAGTAAAATCAAAACTCTAGGCAAACAATACAGTAAGCTAAGTAGTCAAAACATGTAAAAGCAAGTGATAAATTTTCAAGAGACAAGGTACTTTTTTACTGTTTAGTCTTTCATGACTTCATAAAAGCTTGCAGATAACAGTGCAGTTTAAGAGAACTCCTGCGGTGCAACAGTATCTAAAAGGAGAACATCAACCAAATGGAAGTTTCAAACAAATGTGGTTTACCATATTTCTGTGGTGATTTGCCAAGGCTGCTTGCCAGTATCAAACTCTTCTCATTTCCTGTTCCTTTGGTTCCACAGCCATTACAGATTGGGATAGGAACAGGTGCAGTCTGTGCACTTGGAGGAGGAATATTTGGCCAGATTTTACCAGCATCAACTAGGCTGTTTCTGGTTGGCTGTTGGGACAATTTTTCAGAATACATGTTCATTTAGTATACAAAATTAACACATGCTAATCCATGTTAGAAACACTCAGTTTCCCTTCTGCCACAAATGCCAGTTCAGATGTACTCTACAAAGCTAATTAACAACAGTATGATGGTATGAAGGAAGCTTTTGTCCTTCTATCCCAGAATATTCAGCTTTAGATTTCCAAATGCAAGGAAAGATTCTACTAAACCCAACATATCAAGACATGCCACCTTTATGTAGTACTAATGTGTATCCTTTAAAAAAAGCCAAACAAGAGAGCCCAGTCAGAACTAGTATGCAAGACCTGCACAAGAAGAGTAGAAGATGTGCAGATAATTCCAAATATACTGAATTCACCATTTAGTTCATTAAAATTACATTTCACTTTTATACTGTAAACTCAGAAGTAACACATCCTGCAAAGTTGAGTATTTATTTCACTAGAAATTCCTAGTTCAAGCACAGTTCTAGCAAGTTCTAAGTTTTACTAAATTGGTACTAAAGTATAAATTACAAATTTCAGGAGACTGAACTAAGACCTATCAAACTAAACCATTAAATTCACGTTCAAATCAAGACTAGAATATCCTTGTAGCATAAGACGTATCACCTGACTTATAAATGGCTCTTTATTGCTCAGCTGCCCAAGGGTACATCTTAACTGCTGTTAGCTTTTCCTCACAGTCCCTACCATGGAAGAGTTTAATTGAGCTGTAAAGAAGAGATGACTGGATTTCAAAGAAGTTAAAACCCCACTTGAGTACATTAAAGATCCCCTGTAGGCCGAACAACGTGATAGCTCTTTTGTCTTCCTATTGCACTGAATGTTACCTCTAAAGAGCTCAGCTTCAAAAAGGCTGTCAGGTACATTTGGACTGTGCACCACCAACTAAGGGGATGCAAGCTGCACCCACGGGAGCTGGCATTTTGTTCAAGGTACACAATTTGAACATGAACCACACACCACAGTAAGGAGAGAGAGAAAGGCGGGGTGTACAAACCTTGCTCAAGCAGTCAGTGCAGTAGTGAGAGCCCTTCAGACACACGGGAGGCGCCACGTTTAAGTGCAGAGGGTTGGCGCACACGCGGGGCGTCAGCTCCGACTGTGCAAGGTGCTCGTCCAGGTGCCCCGCGGCCCCACTCGTGAACTCGGGACAGGGGAAATAGCCAGAGGATGGGCAGCTCTGCAGGGCTGGGAACTGATGCAGTTTGTGCACGTTACTGTGACAGGGCTGAAAATGGAGTTTTCCGCAACAGGCCAGGTGCTGACAGGAAGATACACTGTTTTCTACGCACATGCCAGAGAACTCACTGGAAATTCCTGCCAAATTGCTTCTAGCTGAAGGGTTCTTCAGTGAAGATGCAGACTGATAAGCAAATCCTGACCCTACTTGACAAGTTATCGTCCCAGTGCTTTTTGAGTCTAATATTGTGCCAGGGTGAATCAGGTTCCCACCACCACCACCACCACAATGCATTTGTGGAGTACAAGGAGAGTCAGAGCCATGAGGACAGCAGCTTACTTTGGGGCCAGGAGAAAGCTGTAATTGCTGTTGCTGAAGAGGATGAACATCAGGAAGTGGCACTGCCGGAAATAATTTCGAGCCAGAGTGAGGAGATGCAGCATCCTTCAATTCTACAGCAGCTTTCTTGTTCTCCATGTAATCTTTCTGGAAAATGAAAGCACAGTTACATTCACATACATGAATAAACCAATAATTTTTAAGGGTAAAAATGCATATTTTTAGACTATTACAATTCTACATTTAAAGTGCTATTTTTATGACTACTATTACCTTACTGACTGAACACATGAAATATTAAAAGAACCACGTTAGCTACGTGTGCCAGCCTTAGGTATACTAGTATCAGTAGATTTTGGAAGTAACAAACTCAAAGGGCTATACACCAAATAGCAATGAGTCTATAAAACAGAATCATAAAAGAAGAAAACTGTTAGGCTAAGGCTGAGAGATCCTTATTTCTTGTAAGAACAAACACAGATGGATGTGACAAAACTTCACAATTTGCAGATACGTAAGTAATCACATTTTAGTGTGAATAAAGATTTAAAAATTGTATTAAAATTCTGAAAGTAATTTATTAAAAGAGTATGACTTAAATTAGAAATTACATCAAGCACATAATATAGAAAAAGGCAAAGAAGGCTAAAGTTTCACAACAACTGTTTTTTGTCTATTCTGATTTAAGGTATCAAGATGTACAAAGTTTTTAGAAATGCCAACACTGAAAACCAAGCAAGGTTAAAAGAAGCACAGAATACTCAAGGTCAGTAGAGATAACCTGCACAGAACACTGCTACAAAACTTTTGAACAACTTTTATTTTCCAAATTGAATTTAATGCATTTTCTAGTACACATGAATGAATAATTAATTAGTCAGCTTGAAAACCATTCCTCTGTACTTGATGCTACTACATCTCATGAAGATAAGCTCTGCCAAAAATCTGTCTGGAACTGATTCATATACTCAATTCCAGATTTTATGGCAGCTCCCTTCCTAACCCCCAACACATGAAAACAGTAACATGCTCATCCATTTCTCTTATGCCTTTACTTAAAGTCAGATTAAAATGAATGAGTGGTACTTAACAGTTGGAGCTAGCTTGCTCAAGTACCTAATTTTGTTATACTCCTTCTTCTAATCCTTAGCTCTTTGCATCTTAAATGCATAGAAATATGTACATTACAGAAAAGGAACATTTAAAGAAATGGAAACAAGGAGTAAGACACTGTGAAGAACATTATCCACAACTGCTGTAAGTACTATACAATAATAATTCGGAGAACTATATTTGCCTCCAAACTAAACAGATAAACTGAAAGCATGACCTCCCTACTCTACTCTTCAACAATAACTTGGCAGAGCTCTCCAGAAGCTCCTTACACACCTTTTAGGCAGCCAGCTGCATTACTCCAAACAGCTGTGGCAAGTAAAGCCTTACAAGCAAAGCAACTTGCCTCTTCTCACCAACACTGGTGTGAGTGCTGTGATCACACCTGAAGGCCTTAAATGCCCAGGCAGGTTTTGTACTTAGCCTGGTAACTGCTGCCTCCTCTTCCTTCCCTGCCCACTCCCCCTTCAGTCAGTAGCTCAACTGGAGTCAGCCATCCACCCCTCTGCACTGGGAGCCCAGCTATGCTCTTAGGGAAGGCAGAAATTACCGTTTTCGTACTACAAGGCAAAGCCTTCTCAGCAGCAGAAAAGCAATTAGAAAGTTTCCAGAGCCATGGTTTAGCATCATTCTCTTGTCTTTGAAGCCATCCCAACGATCTATTGCAGAGGTTCTCCGTCCTGTTTCCTTCCATCATACAGCCAAACAAAAAGGTTCAACATCCTTTCATCCCCTCTTCCTTTCATTCTTCCCACCTGCTAAAGGGAAGAAAAAAGAGCCTGCTTTCAATAACTTTTAAGGCAAGACAGAAAAAACGTGGTGATCTTAAGAATTCCACAACTGCTCCATCAGTGAACCTGCATTATTTATGTTAAATTTAACTGTGCCTATGGCCAAGGCTTTGACTGTCCTTTTTAATACAGGAATGCTGCTTCTGACCTGCAGCACAGGAGAACCAGTCAGACAGAAACACCTTGAAGTCCACGGCATTAGCTAGAGTCACACAGCTGCTGACATGAAAGAGTAGTCTCAAACCTTCAGTGCACTCTCCTAGAAAGCCAAGCCAAGAGGCAAGAACAACTCAACGGTAAATACACAACAGGTGCAGCTGGACTCAACTGAAAGAGCTGAGCTGTATATTCACTGTTTTTCCACCGGCTATGAAAACCTATACATAACACACCTCTATTGAACACGCGATATTTAGCATTTAAACAGAGCTTCAAATTATTAAAATAATTTACAAATACTTCTGCTAGTTCTCAAGCTGCCCCACTATACATCAGTTTAGATTTACAGAACTGCAAAGTGGCTCAGTACGAGAAAAACTATGGTTAGCAATGAAGTCTTCTTACCGTCCAACTACGTGCTGCATTCATTAGAACACATTACATAGCACTACATTTACCTCTGTATTGTTTTTAACCCCAAAGAAAGTTTTTCTTTCTTTTTTAAAGCAGAAATGCTTATTCACGCGAATCGTAGTTATCCGAAAATTATGCTGTATACAGTATCAAGTTTATCCAGTTCTACAACTCCGGAGTACGTTACTTTTGACTGTGTGATAGCACCGGCTAATTTCGGAATTAAAACGGTAACTGAAAAGAGTTAGCGTTACATTAACCACATAAACCCGCGCTTCTCCCTCAGCGTCCCGAGGCGCTTCCAGACCGACCCCCCGCCCCGCCACCCCACCGGCCCCACAACGCCG
>VXAC01006006.1:0-13563 GCA_013399225.1 Rhipidura dahli
CCTGTCCCCTCCTTCGGCAGCCCTGAGCGTGCAGGCCAGCCCTCCCCATGTTCCCATGTGGGAGGAATCAAAAGGGAGCGATCCGAGGCACTTCTTGTGAATGGTGGCTTGCCTGTGCACACTGCCCTGCCTCCTCTCCCTTTCTTACAGCTACAGCTGTGCACTAAGATGCAAAGTGCTATAAAAGCTGCTAAAAACCCGCAGTGCCTGCGCCCACCTGGTAAAAAGAGGGGGCTGCGAGGGGAATTCGCCCATTCCGAACTATTTGCCGAGCCAGCCGATATCGCTGGGCTCAACATGTCCCTAAATGCAAGCTCTGCACCTTAGCTGAGCAGGCTGCAAGCCCCGGTGGCCCCAGTCTGAGTCAGGCGCAGCAGCGATGAGCCTCCTGCAGAGCCTCTAGGCTTGCCCCAGTCTCGCAGCCCCAGCAAGTGCCGGCTGTGCCGGGATAAGCCCCGAGCCAGATCCCCAGAGCAGCACCATAGCCAAGCTCAAAGGGAGATGCCAGTCACTGTCCAGGGGTGACCTAGAGCTAGGACCCAACAGTGGGTTCTGTCCTGGGTTAAACATTCCTAAGCAGCCCCAAAAGAGCTCCAGAGAGAACCCTGAAACCCAGTTGCCACAGAAAGTAGCGCCATCCGAGAACTCCCCGAAGCGCTTACAACAGCACCTTGCCAACGGCGCCACGGCAGAGAAGCCGCAGCCACCGAACCCCACAGAGGTCTGCTGCCCTGAGGCTGCAAGCAGCAAGCTCAGTCTGAGCGGAGAGCTCCTGGCAGCTCTATGCAGTCTGCTAGCCAAAGCCAGGCTCCCTGCCCCGCGTGGCAGCTTAGACGGGACGCTTGCCCGAAATCTTTGGTTCTCTCCCGCCGCTGCCGCTGCCCGCCGCCCGCCCTGCTCCGACCCCGCGGTGGCTGCGGACGGCGCAGCGCAGACCGGGCAGACAGTGCGAAACGTCGCTGCTGAGCTCTCCGGAGATACCCTGCTGGCTCACGCCAGGCTGGCTCCCACTGCAGAAGCAGAAGCACGCCCAAGCCAGCCACGCTGATAGCTGAAACTCAAACCCCGCGCGGTTGCTGGTCACAACCTGCCCCGTTCGCCCAGATGGCGAAGCATTTAAAAAGACAATTTATTCTTGTATTAAAACTAGTAGACTCAGACTTCATTGCTTTTGCTGCGCGTAAGAACTTGCTGCTGCACAAAAGTGCTGTCCCGGTAGTGCCAGCCAAACGCAGCCCCCTCCTTGCTGCTGTAGCACTGAGGGGCCTCGTCGCCTCTCCCCCACCATCGCTGCTGCTCCTGCCTCATGAGTGCCCTGAGGCTACAAAATCACAGCCGCTACATTGCTCTGACTGCAAAAACCACACCCAAGCCCGGACAGCGAAATTGACCCCTGTGCTACAGGAGAAGCAAAAAGACAAAGAAGAAAACAAAAGCCAAGCTGCAAGACCTGTTCCCAAAAAAGGTGCAAGAAAAAAGCAGTACATTCAAACATTTGCAAAAGCAGCCAGAGCAAGCAAAGAAGAAACCAAAAGTCACAGAGGACACCTGGAAGCTGCCAGAAGAAGCAAAGAAAAACAAACCCTGCACCAGCCCAACAGACACTGCTGCAGACACAACTGAGAAAAACAGTATGCAGCCAAAAAATGAAGACACTGTTGCCTGGAAACATAGACGCCACAAAGCAGCACCCATCTCCACCTCAGAAATACATACAACACTCCAGAAGAAAACTTCGAATGGCTAAGTCAAAACACTTGTGGTGTATCCTTAATCTATCTTCTGTTGTTTTCCCCGACAACTAATTCCCTATCATCACCCCTTTGTTTTGTCTTTTCCCATAACCACCTGTTCCCATATCCTTTCCCCAAACCTCTAAGTAAAAGAAGGGCGGAAAGGAAGGGCCCCCCTCCCACTTAAAAATTGCAAATTTTAACTGTTTGAAACCCCAGCAGAAGCAAACTGCCGGAGCTTATGTCTGCATAGAGCCCAGCACCCAGCACCTGTCAGATCGCTGCCTCCTGGACACTGCTGGTACCACCAGAAAAGAATGCCTGAACTGTGCCACAACCCAGAGAGAACTGTGCTGTTCCAGCTCCACCACTGCCTGTGAAAGCATCCAGTCCAGCATCCAGAGAAAAAATCCTCTAAAAGACTTGAGGGACTTGTTGGGACCTCTGCGTTGGGGGTGCTCTGTTTGCTGTTGTTGCTTTATATTTGATTTGTTGGTTTGTCAGGTTATGGCTATTTCTAACTGTTCTTATTGTTCTATGTATGTTTGGGTTTTTGAGATGTTGGGTTTTGGGACCCCTGGGAAGGCCCTTTTTGTTTATAAAGAAATGGGGAATTGTGGTAGTCAGTGATCTGAGTGGTATTGGGATAACCAGAGTTTCTGCCCCATCCTGGTATTGTCAATCTCCCTGTTTGGCTTCCCCGGTTGGTTGTTGGCCTCTGCCTTTCACCCCTCCCCCACAGCTTCTCTATTGGTCCCCATTCCCCTAATCCTGCCTCCTTGAAACCTGGGAAAACTGTGAGTTTGCCTTTGTTTCTTGGTGTTTGCTTGAGAGATTCTGGGGGGAAGAGATGATTGAATAAATCCATGCTTTGCCAGGATGAAGAGCAGTGCCCTTCTCGACTCTTTGCTACTGACATATTACTGATCCTGCCGGTGCCCTGTGGGGGCACGCGGGACCCCACGGAGCCAGGCAAAAAGGGAATAAAGTAATAAGTAGGCTCTGTAGGAAACCCAGAAAAGGTAAAGGGATTTCTAAGGGTGAGAAACAAAAAGCAGGCTTTAAGAATCAAACAGAAAGATTTTAGGGAACAGCTTCGCCTGAGAAAATGTTAAAGAAGATACAATTAGAACATTAGCACAAGGACAGGAGAACAAAGAGCCATGGTTTTAGGCCTAGCTGAGGGAACTTTTAGAAGTTGCAAAATTTATGCTTAGCAAGAGATGATAAACTTAAGCTTAATAATGGAATGTGATGCACTATTGTATAAGGTATAAAACAAGCAAGTATTGTTTTAACAAGTGTATGTGCAATATAGAAGACTGGTTGAAACAGCTGTCTGCAACCTCTAGAGCAACTGCTATTGGCTGAGCAGCTTTTAAGAATATTCTGTAACCAGGAAATCTCGCGTTTTAGCCTGCAGCGTGAGCTTGTATTATCTCTGATGTCTCCAGATAGTTTATGAGGCGAATAAAATAAGTTCATGGGGCGTCTGTCTTGGCTCTCCCATCCCGTTTCAGTACGGCAGCAGGCTCAAGTATCAACAAATGAGTTTGCATGTGCTCTCTCAGCAGTCATACATTAAAACTTCTCCAAAGACATATCCTCTGCCTTGAAAACAATATATTGTATTATTGAATGTGAATTGTTTGGAGGGGCTTCTTTCCTATTCCAGTCTTCCAGGAGAAGTTACCTGACAACATAGAAATAACTGTTTCCTTCACAGCCTTGAAGATTGCAGTAAAAGACAGAGGAAGGAGATCCAGCTGGGGAAACCATACTGTACTAGTCTTCCTGTCAGCCTGTCTCTGTTGAATAATCCATAGTGCAGACACTGGACTCAGCTTTGCCTGAATTCCAGCAAGGAGAGATAGCAAAGTTTCTTCTAGGTAACCAAATTTCTGCATTGGAGAGAACCAAGCCTGCATATGCTGTTGCTGCATCTTAACTGTGTGCCCACTGCTGTTCTGCAGTGGATCTCAGGGATACCTGCTGAGCCATTGTCATCTTTCTGCCTCTGAGCCACATTCAGCATTGTCTTTTCTAATTTTGTAGCAAGTGTAGTAGTACAAGACTTTGAGGCTTGTTGAGGAACAGCAGTCATCATCTTGTTTTTGTGTTCCTTCATTTTGCTGCTACTTGAGCTTATGTAAAGGCTGGCCTTGTAAGGGAGAAGAGTTAGTAGTCTCCCAGTAGTCTACTGTGTTCTGTATTGGTTGTTGGCAGTTGAAAAGTAAAGCAAATTTCCTAAGATCTAACTGTCAGTGTAGAGAAAAGTTTTACCCATTAACATTAGTTATATAAGTTTTTATTTTCTGTTTGATTAATCAAACATCATCCTCTTCATCGCAGGCTAGAAGAATAAGGTAACTACGGTGCTACTTCTCACTGGCACAGGTTCAAAAATATGTTAATCTGAATAGGGTAGAGGGATTTAGGAGTACTGTAAACTTTTTTGCAATAGCTTATCTAGTGCATCTTTCTTACTAGTCCTAAAAGCTTGGAAACCTTCAGCCCCTAAAACAAATAGCCAGTGAACAATGCAGTATCCCATCTCTTGCATATAACAGGTAAGGTTTGCATGACAGTGACAATGTTAAGTATTCTGCTTTTGGTCACTTCTGTTTTGGGAGTAACGCCGTTTCTTTCTTGGAAAAAGCTGTATCTGTCTAGACAATACCCTTCCCTGAAGGAAATCTTTTCCATTAGAACAAGTAGCAATCCTCTGAGTTCTACTGGCAAAAGCTGTAGGGTAGGTACCGAGTTAGACAGGCAGTCAGTGTATTACTGCACAGGGCATGGTTACTGTGCTCTGTAAGAGTCAGCCTGAAGTGTGATGTGCTCAGGTCTGAGCAGCAGGCCTCAGACGGAGCTGACTTACAAGGTGAATCCTGGGCATTATGTGACTTACACCATCAGTACTGTTTAGCTAGAAATAGATGACCGAGATGCTATGCTAGCTGTTCATCACCAAACTGGCTGCTTTAGAAACTTTCACATAACCTTGTGCAATTATCTGCAAGAAATGTATCATTTTAAGAAACTTTCCCAACAGATATTAATAGAGGCTTGTTTGTAGGGTATTTTAGGGAAAACCCTCCCAGCCAAGGCTTGGGCTCTGGCCAAGCCCTGGCCCCAGAAGGGAGGGAAGTATGCCATCAGACCCAAGTGCTTCTGCGCTAAAAATCAAGTCACTTTGACTTGCTGATTTGGGCCTATAAAAGCTGGAGCCCATTTCAGGGTGACCTTGGTGACCTCATCTACAAGTGGACACACCGGGTAGGATTTTCCCAATTGCCAGGAAGGGTTCTCAAGGTCCTTGCTGTGAAATGGGGCTCCACAGCAATTTCAGACTCTGGATGATGGTAAACTATTAGGCAATGGCTGATACATCTTTCTAAATCACTATCCTTTCTCTTGTGTATTAATGATTAGGTGCATTACCTTGCTTACTTTTGCATGTTGCTAAAACTGAGTGCGTAGTAAGCTTATTGTTTTATTGAATGTATAATTTTACTTCAGTGTTGCCTTAATATTCATAGTAAAACAAGCCATTCTTTCCAGTAGTGTCTGTGTCCTTTAAATTGCCCCTGTCAATTGGCAAAACAAAGTGAGAGGATATTTTGTGACCAAGAATATTATCTTCTATGTGTGTGTGCCACAGCAGAAGCGCAATTTTTTATATAATACAATTTCAGAAGTTGTTTCCTTTCAGCTCCCTGGCACACAGCAATCTGGCATACTGTGCTCTGTATGTGCAGCTGGGGCCTGTTCTATACCACGCTTGTGTGCAGTAAGTCTTGGTTTCACTTGAGTTCAGCTGAATTGTTTCAATTGAGTGGAGCTGACTGAAGCTGCCTGTGTCAGGGACTAAAACTGCCTTGCTCCTAGTGATGGTGTGCACAGATAAAATGTATGTGTATCACAGAGTAAGATAAGATTAGAGAAAGGATCAGCACAATATTTTTCTTAATTTCCAGCTTTTGGATGGTTTGATTTAACTTTGGTGACTTAGGTCAGAACTCTGGAAGTAATATTTGAGACTTGTGGTGAATATAATATGCAGTCATGCAATTAGTCATCTAAATATTGTTAAATTTGTGGCTTGGTTAGTTTGTAAGCTCTATAACATGTTAATTATGCTTCAGCATTGACAATCTGATTGTGATCACATCAATTTACTGAATATACAGATGCTGCAATTTATTTGGCTTCTGTTCAGAACCACAACAATCAAGCATGGTTTGTCTGGCACATGCAGTGTGCATGCTTGTGCAAAACTCTCAGTTGTACACCTGAGCAAACAGTAATATAATGTAAATGCCTTTTCCCTAGGGTTGAGACATTTATTCTGCCTTTACCATCTTTTTATCATGAGTTACTGCTGTTTCTTCCTGAAAGGTTAATACTCTTCTTTGCAAACATGATGGCTTTTACCTCGAGACTTGATGGAGTTTGAGTGACTTCTATTCATTGTACTGGTATTGTTCCTATAATTGAACTAAAACATTGTTTTCTTCTTCCACTTTGCTGCCACAATAAATGTAACAAAACTCATTGTATGAGCACACCATAAACAAAGGTGCTCTCTGTTTTAAATAAAACTGATTTCCTTTTCCTGTAGATGCCAGGATTACTTGTGGTGGCATGGAGAGCAAGGACTGTTAACCACCACATCCTCCTCTGTCTCCCTGGTTCTTGATTAATGCCAGTACTGTGTGATCCTAGCAGCCTTTTTGTTTTGACAAAGAAGGTTCAGAGTTGAGTTGTAACATTTTTGCATTTTTGGTATTCTTCTGTACATGGTGTGGCCTTGCCTTGATGTGCTCCAGGCAACACTGCCAGTTCTTTCATTTTACCTGTCATCCTTGGCTTTTGTTATTGTTCTTGTTCCCTTGAATGCATGTGCACTGCTCACTTAGCCATTTATTCTGGTGCACAAATGTTTATGCTTCATGTGCTCCAGTGTAATGATTCTTCTACAGAGCAGGTTTCACCTGCGACCTTTTAATACTCCAAGAGAAGGAAGGGGTCATTACAAAAGAGTCTGTCGTTAGGTCTGTTTTTCTTTTAATCCCTCTCCTTCCCCTTGTATTTTATACTCAGATATGTCAGCTTTGTCTCTGAGTTTAAGCTATTCTCTCCACAAGCCTGTAATAAAATCACAGGATAAACCAGGGATATGTCTGCACATGGTTTATCAGGCTGAAATAGAAAAACTTCTCAGAGAACTGAACAGAGTGTTTTGAACACTTTTGACAGGCTGAATTTTGACATACACCTTGCTGATACCCAGTAGTCCAATTGGCTGGGGAAAAGACCTGCATGGCTGCAGTCTCTTTTGGCTCCAAAACCCAGCACTGCCTAGGAAAACCTTCTGTTGATCCTAATCTTCTGGAAGACCTGGAAATTAGACTGATTCCTCCTGTAGCCCATCACTACCAGGAAGATTCCTGAAGCAACTCTGGTCTTGCTAGTGAGAGAACTCTATTTGGCTAAACTTTTTCATCACATAATGCAAATTTCTCATTTTCAGGTTTTCCTAAGCAGAGCTTTGATGCTATTGGACTGGACTCATATAATTAATCTCTGTGTTCCATTCTAGTGTTTCCAATCTTTTTTCCTTCTTTGTTTGCAACTTATTCAGAAAATTTCTATTTACTTCTTTTTAGAAACTCCTTTCAAATAAAAGGACAGGATGCAGGGGAGAGTTCTGTCTTTTCCTTCCAAAGAATCAAATCCACAGGCTGGCAGGTCCTGCACAAGGATTTTTTGAGGGGCTTGCTGTGTGGACAGCACAGAGGCCATTAGCATTGTAACCATTTATTCTTGTGCTGCCGGCTCAAATTGTGCCCTGAAAGCTTCATAGTAACAGTATTCATTATTGTGACATAAGCAAAATGATCTCCAGAGATGGAAGGAGGAGATGAGGCACTTTACTCTTAATTAGAATGTATTGGTGTTGTGTACTTTATTGCCTGCCACAGGAGATTTATTCCTTTGGCACTGACAGTTACGCTAAGTTCACTTACACCAACAGGTCTGTATCAGAGCTGTGTGCTTTGATTTGGGGAAATCTCTACTTTGGGCCAGGCTGGTAGGCAGGTACCCTCAAAGAATACTTACACTGTCCTGCATGGACCTGTCATCTGTGAATTAATTTTTTTTTTTTAAAGAAAAAGTTCGCTGTCAAAGAAAATTAACAGATGATTAATTACTGCAGTCTGGCAGTCCTGAAGAAGTCTACTACTGACTTGACAAATGTAAAACTGTCCTTTTCTTATCACTCTAAATTTTACTCTAAGCCTCCTGTAGGTTTAGGAGCTTCCTCTAGTGTTCCCACATCAGCATCCTGAGGAAGTCAACAGTGCAGAAAGACACTGCTTTTTTTTATAAAGATGGTTTTCACCTTTATATATGATGGTAGGAACTGATTTTAATCTATCGGACTTAACTGCAGGAGTTGAAATACTGATTTACGACTGGTTCAGTTTTTCCTTCTGCTAGAGGCTGTGTGCAACAGAGAAATAAGGCAGATGGTCAGATATGATAACAGCTGACTGGTCTTAACCTAGTACTTGTTTGTCTCTCTGAGAGTCATCACTCTGCAAGCTTCAAGTTCCTCGTAGGGATGGAGAACTGGGTTGTCTATCAGCTTGAGTCTGTTTAACCTCATATTCTTGTAAAGCTGCTTTAGTAAGACCCTTTATATTGACCTTATCTGGTAACTGAGGGCTTCCCTTCTTCCATCTGTCACTCATTAACTCCATTAAGACTCAGTGCCTCCCAGCCAGCACAAGACTCCCTGCTGCTGGCTGGTTACCTGAGTGTCTGAAACGTGTAAATATTCTGGGATACACTGCTGTCTCCTTTGTGCCCAGCACACTGATTCCTCAGCATCACCCAAGTTGAATGTCCTCACCACTTGTTTCTAAGGTAAAGGTATTAGCTGTGATTGAGAATCTGAGACATCATGCAGTGAAATTCTGCGTGGGAAGGAAATGCTGTACTGCATCCAGTGGCAGATTAGAAAGAATAACATTTCTTAAGTGGCCTTTCATGTCATTGTGCTAGAAAGGGGCAATGAAGAGCGTGCAAATGCAGCACTGGGGAGTTCAGGGCAAAGCTGTGTAATGCCACACTTCTGTGCTTCACTTACAAAAATTAACTTGCTCAGAACTGTGTAATTGATGCATTTCCGTAACAGACAATGCAGATCGTAATCCACTCTAACACTGGATTGGAAAAACAACTAAGCAACTAGTTTATTAAACTATCATTCTCAAAAAAAAAAAGGTTTTTTAAGCAAATTTGCCTGGAAATACCAGCCTTGTGGGTTTTTTAATGCTAAATTCTTCAAGTGCTTTGCAGTGCTTTCTTTAAAGCCCAGAAAGTTTCATTTGAACAGAATCTAACCAAACTTGACTACTTAAATGCATGGATCATTTTTTAGAAATCAGTAACTGCTACCAGTCAGAAAATACTTGTGTGAATTACAAAACGCTAATAAAGATACAGAGGAAGATACCACAATTTAGCGTTATGACCACCCCATTGCTCTGGAAGGGGTAGTGACATGCGTGTGCCAGGCCCCACATGCACTGACAGTGTCTGTGATCACCCTACCTCAGGGATTTACAGTTGCAGGCTGCTCTTGCCTTGCCCACGCAGATGCTTGGGTGCTCTCGTTGCGGTTGTGGTTGCTTGCTGTGCCTCCCCAACCTCCACGCACAGTCATAAGGATGATGGTCCAGTCACAGCAGCAACAACTACTGGGATATTCCAACTTTCTTTTAGTCAGGCCCACAGCTTGGACATACTGTGCTTGTTCCAGCTGGTCCTGGCATGATTCCTAGGGTACAGTGGATTTTGAGAGATGTCCAAAGGCATCTTCTGGAAACCCTTGGCTACCTACAAGAATGTGGGGAGAAGTGGTCCCTAATCCAGGTGCTGTTGCTATTTAGGAAAAAATGAAGAAAGTAATGGCTTTATTATGGTCTTTAGCCACCTAGACTGCCTGACATAGATGGTGTTGCAGTGACACACAAGTAAAACTGCGGGTGGCGAGTAAGTTATGTCAGCTGTCTGCTCACACCTTTGCTCAGCGCTTACCTTTTCCACAGGAAACAGCCGTAGCAAACAGTAAGGTTGTTGGCTGCGTCAGAACTCCAGCTGGGAATCCGAGTTGTGGTTTCCAGAACATGTATGTGCACATGCATAGACCTTACTCCTCCTCCTTCCTATAATCTTGGTTTTGCCTGTTGTCTTAACTACTAGGCTCAAGCAAAATACACATTTTCTTAAAAAGCAATTTCAAACCTTTTTTTGTTTTAACAGGCATACAAATTCTAAATTTACAGGAGTGACCACCACAACGTGTAACAATCTGGTTTGTTTTCTTTCTGCTTGCATTTAGATTTGGAAAAAGATTGCCATATTTCATTTGACCTGAAAAACAGCCAAGTGGTGCATTTCTCCTTCTCACTGGATGCAGACTTTTGTGCTCTTCATTTTGCCAACTGACACAAACCAAAACCCTTTAATTACCAAAAAAACTTGAAATTACATAATATTGAAAGCATTGTTCTGAGCTGTAGCTTTATTTCAGAAGATGTGAACAAAACAATGGAATTCCTAATATTCTTATCCTAAGATACAGTGGGCTGGTTCATACTGAGGAAGCAGAGAGTCTTTGAGCAGTCCTGGAAAGTTGTGATGTCCCTGTGCTACACCAAAAGGCTTTCTGCTTCACCACAAACATCTTTTGATGTAGAGCTAGTAATACTGCATTCTTCTCACAGGGAAGGAGGATGGTGAGAACCTCTGCTTCTGTAACAAAAATCCATGTAGGAATGAGTGGGTGAAGAGTAAAGCAGCTATGTGTAAGAGTGCAACATATGCAAGTGAAATTGCGGTTGGCATTTGAGGGTATTAACGCCTGTCCTCGTGGCCTGAGCAAAGCTGATGTGCCACAGGTCAGTGGCATCTATAAAAATGTGCTGGCTTATCTTGTAGGCTGCCTGAAGGTGTCTCAAAGTGACATGCTTCAGGGGCTTCAGGTTCAGCTACTCTGCCTGTGCACACACTGGTGAGGAAAATGGTTTGCTCCCAGGGCATAGCTGGCTTCTCACCAGGGGTTTTCCTGAGAATTGCCTCATGCTTCTAACCCAACTTCTAACCCAGTGTTTTACTTCCTTCTTTGTTCCCCAGCACCTGAAAGGAGATCACAGTTTTAAGTCCATTCTTGGGTACTTCTTGGCTGTCTTTTGTCCATGCCCCCATTCTTCCTGACTTACTAGAACTCTATAAATCTGCGTGCATAAAATTCATTATAAAAAGCAAGACCAAAGCATGTTGCCTTTCCCTACTGATGCTGTGAATTCCCTGTCACTTGAAAGCCCTAAATCAGAAAAAGCATCTCTTCAAAGAGGCCCTCTGCCAAAAGGAAGATTTTGAGGCAGGAATTACTACTGGTTGAAGATTTCTGCCCAGTAAATCAGGTCAGCCTTCTCTAATTTCAGAATGTGTATTTGATGGATAAACCTTATTCTAAATGCACTGATAGTTTGAGAGTGACAGTTCTTTCCATGTAGTAACATCTGCACATTGCTTTGCTATTAGCCTGCGTAATGTTTGCCAGCAACACAGCAGGGAATTTCAAGCCTTTCTGGTGATGAATTTTTACTGAAAAAGCCAAGGCACACATCCCAGAGCTCTAGGGTGCTCTAACTGATTGGAAAGTCCATTACAGAGCTCTGCTGTTTTCTTTAGTGCAGAGGCTGGATTTATTCATAACAGCACTGGCTGGCATAACAGACCTGCACAGAGCAGTAAATTAATGGTGCTCCCCACCCAGTGACTGCTGGTTGCTATTGCAGACATGCTGACATGTGGTACAGCCCTTCGTACTCCTCCACCGTGCCCATATCTCACCTTCACCAGTCTCTCCTTGCAAGACTGTTTCATTTTTAAATTAAACATCAGATCTTCCTTCATGTTTTGAGTTGATTTTGCAGATGTGGAAATTAAGCAAAGCCTGACCAGACAGCTTCTTGCAATTGTATGAGAAGTCTGGGACAGAAATAGAATATGATTGCAGTTTTGCTGAGTTCTCACTATGCTGTGATCCTTGTGTTCCCATGCCTTAACCACATTCTTTGGGAAGCTGACTGTGTTTCAGAGCTAAACACACCAGTGGTTTTCCACTGCCTGTTGGCTGATCATGCTGCTTTCCTGTCCCTTGTTCAATTTTTGAGTCTGTCCCTGCAGCTGCTGAGGAAAGGAGCTATAAATCAAAGGCGTACTGAGCCTCCAGCCCATCCTGACAAGGCGTCCTTACCTGTAGTTGGGACTTTTGCTGCTTCTACAAAGCAGGAGCATCAGACACATCAGTACCTGAACTGTTCTGGGGGCCTCTCAGATGGCCATAAACTGGTGTCCTTTGATGGTTTAATAACCATCTGGTTGACAGAATTAATTTTATAAGAACGGTAAATACCTTGTCTCTAGCTGAGTATATGCAGCTTTTGGAGCACCACTAAAAACAAAATACATGTCTGTTTTTTATTAAATGTACCGCTGTGGTAACTGGTCTCTTCGGTCCCTAGCATAACACCAAATTATGTAATGCTGATTCATCACATGATCCACTTCCTAAAGCATCGACTCTGTTTGTTTGCATACGGAGGAAGAGGAAGGGGTTTTACATCCTGCAATCCATCCCAGTTTCCTTGGTAGACGTTGCTGCATTATCTACACATATGTCCCATATTCAGGATAGTAGCTTCTAGTTGCTCTGAATTCCTAAAGTAAGGGCAGTTAAGACTAGGAAAAGAGTTTAAAACAGTTATATTAAATATTGCAGCATGCACACACACACAGAGGACACAGGACTCCTCTGTCTCCTCTGTGGACACTTCCCCGTCCACCTACTGCATGTCTCCGTTATATACAGCCCTTCTGTACCACATACATGACCATTAAATTAGCTTTAAGTCCACGCTGGGCAGAGAAGGTAATATTCATAACTCTATTAAGTCTTTGTTTTTCACCAAGTTCAGGAGTCTAGCACGACCTTGGCTGAGCAGCAGTCCATGTCAATTAGTAAATCTTTCTAAAATTAATGGGTTCTCTTGTTATTTCCTTATCTACAAGCCTTAAGTCTATAAGTCTCTGGCCTTATCTACAAGCAGATTCACACAGTCTCTTTGTACACACATTTGTCTTACGCCTGTCATGTCTGAGTTTGGCTTTTCAAGTTCCCATCGTCACATGGGAGGCTGAGAAATCCTTGGCTCCTGCCTAGTACTGCGCATGGTGCTTAGTGACTGAGGCTGGCGAATGTATTTCAGAAACACCGTGGAAAGGTCTCAGCTGCTGTTAGGAAAACACGGCCTTAGAGCTGCCCTTGGAACAAACACGGCTTTTCCGAGCGGAACGGGCTCGTGTGTCAGCCGTGAGATGCGGCAAAGCAGTTTGCACTGGGGTTGGTGCACTACAGCGTTAATGTTCAAACTGATACCCGGCCTCGTAAGATCCGCATGTAAATGCCTTATTCAGTCAATTTATTAGATTCCAGCTACTCAAAACCATGTGTTTTAGTGGGTATATGAGCAGGCAGGTGATCTCAGCAGTGTCCTTGCGAGCAGGACAGCCTGCCGAGGATGGCCCCGCTCGGATCCACCCTCGTATCGCAGCTGCCGCCGCTCCTGCTGTCTCGGGGAGCGAGGTATCGAAGCTCACACGCGGGCTGACGACAGCGGAAGCGGGGCGGCGGGGCCGGGCCGGGCCGGGCCGGCAGCCGGGCAGAGGCGGTGCTGCTCCGCCCGCG